>CM037161.1:47194683-47212183 GCA_020921065.1 Vaccinium darrowii
TTGTGCTAGGTCAGGCCGTGTACAAACCATGGCATACAGAAGACTGCCAACTAAACTTGCATAAGGAACATTAGCCAGGTACTTACGTTCCTCTTCCGAACTCGGAGATAAAGAAGCACTAAGTTTAAAATGTGGAGCCAGAGGCACACTCACCGGCTTTGAGTTGCCCTTACCAACACCAAACCGCTCAAGCACTTTCTTCAAATATTGCTATTGTGTAAGGTGAATAGTGCCATTCACCCTATCACGCTGTATCTCCATCCCCAAAATCTTTCGTGCTTCGCCGAGGTCCTTCATCTCGAATTCCTTGTTCAGCTGAACCTTTAACCTGTTTATCTCCACCTTGCTTTTACATGCCAGTAACATATCATCAACATATAAAAGCAAATAAATGAAGGACTTATCTGCAAGTTGCTTGAAATACACACAATGATCAAACTGGCTACGAGTGTATTTCTGACTTAGCATAAAGCTATCAAACCGTTTATACCATTGTCGCGGCGACTGTTTCAAACCATAGAGAGACTTCTTCAAACGACAAACGAGATTCTCCTTACCAACAACTTTAAACCCATCAGGTTGAGACATGTAAATCTCTTCCTCTAAATCACCGTGAAGGAAAGCAGTTTTCACATCAAGTTGAGCCAATTCCAAATCATACTGAGCTACCAAAGCTAGCAAAATATGAATTGAAGCATGTTTCACAACAGGGGAGAATACCTCATTGTAGTCGATTCCCTCCTTTTGTGCGTAGCCTTTAGCTACTAGTCTAGCTTTGAAGCGAATGCCACCCTTCTTCATTGACTCCTCCTTCTTAGTGTAGACCCATTTGCAACCTATGTCTTTCTTGCCCTTTGGTAGCGGTACCAAATCCCAAGTTTGATTCTTGTGAAGAGAGTTCTTCTCCTCACCCATAGCACTTTTCCACTCCCCAACTTCTGAACAACCCATGGCCTCTTTGAAAGTGGATGGGATAGACTCTTCTGTAATCGGTAGAGCATAGGCAACCATATCAACATACCGAGCCGGAACACGGATAGTCCTTTTCGGTCTAGACATTGCAATGGACTCCTCTTGTGGCGGACAACTCTCAACTGGAACTTCAACTTCAACCTCATCTGTATCATCCCCATCAACCCCACAATCTTCAATAACTGGCTGAACTTTTTCTTGAGGAACCATCTGAGTATCAAACTCCACCTGCTTCTGAGCAACATCATCACCCATAATCTGCATAGGAGGCTTAAGCATCTCTGATTCATTGAAGGTCACATCGCGATTGGTGATTGCCTTCTTTGAATCCAGACACCACAATTTGTATCCCTTAACACCTTCTGTAAAGCCCAAGAACAAAACCTTCTTGGCTCTAGAATCCAACTTCGATTCCCTGACATGGTAATAAGCAGGGCATCCAAAAATATGCAAGGAATCATAATCACTAGCAGGTTTCCCAGACCATACCTCAATGGGTGTTTTACCCTCAAGTGCTACGGATGGCAATCGATTGATGAGATGACAAGCATATGTCACTACTTCAGCCCAATACTTTCTACCCAAGCCAGCGTTGGATAGCATACATCGAACCTTGTCCAGTAAGGTACGATTCATTCTCTCTACCACACCATTCTGTTGTGGTGTGCCTCTCACCGTAAAGTGTCGCGCGATTCCAAATTCTTCACAAACTTCGAAGAGAGGATTAGATCGATACTCTCCCCCATTATCTGACCTGAGCCGCTTAATCTTTCGACCTGTCTGATTTTCAATTAACCTTTTCCACTTCAAGAAAACATTAAGCACCTCATCTTTATGTTGCATGATATAAACCCAAGTACGACGAGAATAATCATCAACAAAAGAAACAAAGTAATACTTACCACTAATGGAAGCAACTCTAGTAGGTCCCCCATACATCAGAATGTACATAGTCAAGTGTACCTTTGGTTTGGTGAACCGCAGTGCCGAACTTGACTCTGGTTTGCTTCCCAAGAACACAATGTTCACAAAAAACCATCTTGTAAGCCTTGGCACCCTTCAACAAATTTTGCTTCACAAGACCTTGCATGGCTTTTTCACCCGCATGGCCCAACCTCATGTGCCATAATCTGGTAGTATCCGATGAATCTTTCCCGAGATTGCTACAAACCGTGGCTGCTCCACCCAAAACTGTACTCCCCTGCAGAAAGTATAGATTGTTCTGATGAATGCCCTTCATTACCACCATTGCACCATCTACAACCTTTAGAGCTCCACCTTCGAGAGTGATTCGATAACCTTTGGAGTCTAAGGCGCCTAATGAGATGAGATTCTTCTTCAAGTCTGGGACATACCGCACCTCTGTCAATAACCGAATAGATCCATTATGCAGTTTCAGTCTGATTTTACCTACCCCACGAATTTTACAGGCTTGATCATTGCCCATAACAAAAGCTCCACCATCGACCATATCAATGCTAGAGAACCAGTCCTCATTCGGACACATATGGTAAGTACAACCAGAATCCATAATCCACTGATCAGCTTGACACACCAACGATGCTCCCACTAACGCTTGATCCGAATCTTCATCATCCGAATGTGCTACATTAACCTTGGGACCTTTCTTGCCCTTCCCACTCGCTTGAATGAGAGGACAATCCTTCTTCCAATGTCCTTTCTCGTGACAATAAGCACATTCATCTCGAGCAAGCCTACCAGACGAAGAAGCCCCCCTCGACTTAGACCGAGAGTGACCCCTATTCTTACTACCACCAGATTTCTTACTTACAGACCTGCCTCTCACAATTAAGGCTTCACTAGATGGGTCTCCATGTGCCTGCATATCTCTCTTGCGATATTCATTATTCGCAAGAGCATTCGCAACATCATCATACTTAATAGTATCCTTCCCATACAATAAAGTGGTGGACAAGTGATCATATTATTTGGGCAAGGAATTTAACAATAGCAGGGCCTTATCCTCATCTAGAATTTCCACATCTAAATTCAATAGATCAGCAAGTATCTTGTTATAGTCATTCAAGTGTTCAGACATCTGTATACCTGAACGATATTGAAACCTGAAAAGCTTCTTCTTTAGGTAGAGCCGATTCTCCACGCTCTTGGTCATGAACTTATCCTCGAGCTTTTTCCAAAGATCCTTCGCCCGTGTTTCCCTCATAACAAAATACTTCTGATCCTTTGCGAGACACAACCTGATAAAACCGCATGTCTGGCGGTTGATCCGATCCCATTCTTGTTCATCGCAATTTCCAGGCTTGTCCCCCAAGGCAAAATCCAACTCATGTTGGATCAAGACATCCATAACTTCGCACTGCCACATGCCGAAATTACTTTTGCCATCAAACTTTTCAACGTCAAACTTTGCACCAGACATAATCGGCCTTGAAGCCCTAGGACGAAAACTTGATGCCGAACCCAAAGGGGATTTAGAGGTATCACCCATCTTTGGAGGATCCGTTTTATCGGTATCGTCAGACATGTTCTTCGAAAGCAAAAACACAGATTACCAGAAACAAACCCTAGGTCGAAAACCCAGAGCTTTGATACCAATTTGTTGTGCGGAAGCGAGCAACAAATACAAAACATATGTAATCTATGTCTTGCAAACAAGAAATCAAACCAAACCACAGAATAGAGAAGAGAGAGAAACGCAAACAAACAAGAGACACAAGGATTTACGTGATTCAGTTTGCTGGGGATGCAAACCTAATCCACGGGCAGTCACACGATCAATGGGTTTCACTAATCACGAAGAAACAAGGCTCAAAGAGCTACAAAAGGTGTCTCACAAAGTTCTCTCTAATCTCCCAAAGTTGTCACTCAAAGTGTGTAACTCTTACAAGCAACAAAACCCTAAAAAATACTTTATAAGTGTGGACGGTCGGCCTCACGCGCTCGGAGATGGTTTTTCGAAGCGGTTCGAAAAACAAAAGATTTTTAGAGTCGCCACCCGGGTTTTGAGAAAGCAGTTTGGGACCCGAGAAACCAATTTGAAAATGGTGATTTGAGAGAATGACTTATAAAACCAATTGAAAACCAGAGATTCGTTTTGGATCCGGAAGCCAGGTTATGAACAGGGAAGGGTTTTAATGCACCCCGTTCGCCCGATTAAAAATCGGTCTTTACTAAACATTTTTGGGATTTTATTAGAAAACAATTTTATTGCTGAACATTAACAGATAAACATTTAAATTAAACAAAACAGATGATAATAATGAGAAAAACAGATGACTGATATTGTAATTAACAGAAATCAAACGAAAATCCAAACTTCAAACTGTTCCTGCAGGGGAAGGTTCAAATTTCACATTTTTACCAGAAAAGTATGCCGTGCGGCACACTGGATGTACCGTGCGGCACTGTTCTTCAAATTAACGGTCGAATTTTCAAATGAGTACCGTACGACACTCAAGGTGTACCGTGCGGCACAGTATGAGTACCGTGCGGCACACTTGGCTGCAAAACAGTTTGAAACTTTGGCTTTTCGAAATGATTGATCAGAGGCACATACAAGGTATGAAATGCATTCAAAATGAACTACTTTAAAGGGAGAAAGCAATGTATTGAGTATGGGATATCCCTCCTCGTTGAATCGCTCCGTACGAGGCGATGTTTTCACCGTACGACGCGACCGGGAGGTGTGAAATGAAACTGAACTTGCTGTAATTTGGGCATACCAAGCATGGAAATGATACAAGGAATCATTCCACCCTTGGTACCCTTCCCCTCAGGGTACCAAATTCAAGGAATTTGGCGAAACGGGTTTATACCTTCGGTTTCGAACTCTCGGATTGAGCGACGGATTGAACTTCTGAATGCTGCTTGAACCTTCTCTGGACCTCACTTTCACTCTAGTATAGTGGTAAAAGGGATTGAAAGCTTAAACTTTGGTTGATTTGGAATGGTTAACTCACGGCTTTGGAGCTAAAAACAGGGGATGGGTCTCTGCTTTGGATTTTTGCTTTGGCAGAGAGGGTGATGTCGGCTTCTCTATGATAGGGATGGTAGCAAAGGGGTTTTTGGCAGTAGGAAGATGGTATCCAAGAATAGAGTTTCGTAATTCCTTGCACAGAAATCGTATGGGGTTCGGGGATCTGGGCTCTCTTTTTCTCATTGAGTTTAATCGGTTTTTGTAGAGGATGGGGGAGCCGAATGTAGTTCCCAATCCTTTCTTGATTCTTGCCCAGGGGGACAATGGCATAGGGAATAGCCTATTCCTTTCGGCCATGATCTTCCCTTTCGGCCACGGGGGAACCAATCTCGTCAACGCTTTCGGCTTGCTGGGAACCTGTGAAAACTGGGAACCCGTAAACAGTACCGTACGGTACACAAACTGTGCCGTGCGGCACAACTTGTGTACCGTGCGGCACAACTGGCCGTCAATTTTCCAAAACTCTGCTGTACGTGACACTGGCTGTCCCGTGTGTTGAAAGATGAGTACCGTGCGGTACTGTTGACTGAGTTGACTTGGAGAGTTCCAATCCGAGAGTTCTTCCGGTCGTTTCCGTTCATCATTGGGGATTAAAATGTACGTGAACGCTCATTTTGGGGTGTCTACAATAAGGCTATTTCCCGTCGCCATGGTCCGGACCACCAAAACCTCGTCCAGACCATGGGATGCTGAGACTTTTTTGGACCATTCTGACTCGGTAGTCCGGACCACCAAATTCCCCGTCCGGACCACGAACCTTGGTCCGGACAACCAAAATCCCTGTCCGGACTACGGTACCAGAGACCTCCCAAATCGCTCAAAATTGCTTGGTCCGGACCAGAGAAGCCTTGGTCCGGTCCATAGATGCTGCGAATGAGGAAATCGAGCCAAAAACTAACAAAACTGACACATTAGGCACATAATACATCTATTTTGGATTTGTAAGATTCCGAATTTTTGGCCCATATTGCAGGGTCATCACAGATTCCAAACATTTAGATGGATTTTGTTCAACCAACGATTGCCATCGTAACATCTGAATGGTGAAGTTGATAATGAGAAGAAAAGCTTCCTCTTTGTACCACATTTGATTGCCCAAACAAACTCATCCCCCGCAGAGCCGGGCCTCGAATTTTGGGGGCTTAAGGCGATAGTCAAAGAAGAAGTCTTTTTCCCTATATGGGCTTCTATGCTAGGTACTAATTCTTTTTTAATTAGCTTAGTCATTGGGTACTAAAAATAGTCCAGAGTCCTATTTTTAACACTTTTTAGAAAGCCAAGGCGGCCGCTATTGAGCCTTAGCCTAGAGTGGGCTCTTCCTACTGCCGGTGTTTTCATGATTGCTATGCATGTCATATTGTAAAACCAAAGGGTCAACCTCACAATATTGTCCACCATTTTTTTTGGTGGTGGTGCCAAAATATGTTTCTATCGAAGAGGGAGGAAAGTGCTGCAAATAAGAATCAATATCCCATTTCTCACCCAGTATAAACAGAAGTTCAGGCAATGAATAATTTGAATCTTTCATTTTTTTTTTTTTTTTTCTGTCTCATTGGTTAGATGACTTGAAACTTTAAGTTGATCGGATTTCTGTAGCTATATGTCGTGAAAACATGTTCATCTTGAGGAAAAAACCCCAACTAAAATGATGTTAAAAAAAATCCACTAAGTAAATGTGATTCACTCATATGAAGGCTATCCAATCAACTTAGAATTTGCATGAATCACCAATTGAACGAGACGACAAAATCAAACAGTTCAAGTAAAGTTTTCAAGCTTGGATGGGCATGATAGACCCCTATCCCTCTAACCACAGTGGTAAGTAGATACCTTGCATGGTTAATTTCTTCTTTCTTTCTCTGTTCTTGCGAATCTTAATATCGTAACATTCATCTCACTGCTTTCTCAATTGCTAGTATTACCCAAGCATAAAAATCACTAAAAATCACAACTTCAGGCATTCTAAGGTACGTTCACAAGTCCATTAACATAATCATTACAATATATCATAGAAATCATCCCACATTTATTATTACAATCCGGCTCACAAACACCATTACAGATAAAATTTGAAAAATAGTTGTCTTAGAAGTCATCTCACAAAAAAGTTCATAAAAAACGTGCGAGCACAAAGCACAAACGAGTTCCCAATGTGACGTCAAACTCGCATAGGAAATTATTTAAAGCGATTATAGGTGAAAACACAAACAAACCTGGAAATTAAAAAACATTCTCCTCCTTGAAATTATGCAAAGGTGAAACAAGTCCTAGAGGGGGGGTGAATAGGACAATCAATTAAAAATTCAATACTACCAATCAATTTGCATTCACCCCAATTCCATGGCTAATTGATCAAAGCAACAATCTTGATACAAAACAAATAAGGCAAAGGCACAAACACAAGGATATACGTAGAAACTACTTAGGGTCTCAATACCCTAAGCATAAAACCACGGCCCAATCTACCAATTGCTATAAATCAAAAGGTTAAATCAAGAGATACAAGATTAGGAATTACCCACTTTGCCCCAAGCTAGACCTAACTTCACTCCTTGATTTTGCTCCCCGAGCCCCTTCTTGATTCCATAGCCTCCACGAGTTCTTCAACACTCGATCTCCGTATCAACAACGGCTCCGGATCATCCGGCCACGTAGAAGTGTAGGCAACTCAACATGATGTAATAAAGATGAGATTTTTATGAAGATTTTTTGAGAAACAAAATCAACCTAGAGTGGATCCATGGAAAGGAAGACCCTAGATTGAAGAAAGATGAGATGAGCTAACTCAAATCATCAAGAACATCAAGTTCCACAAAGAGAGAAGGAATGAGACTTTCTCTCTCTAAAAAGGGGGCTGGATTTTTTTTCAGTGAAGTGTGTACCCTAAAATGAGAGAAAAAGAGCTTATATAGTGCACAAATTCGCAGCCCTCAAGTAAGCCTCTCAAAACATGACACCTCATTAAAAAGGGCTATCAGACGCGTGTAAACGCATAGTGACCTCAGCAGCTAATGAAAGAACACGGGCTAGCAGACGCGTGCAAACGCATTTCAAACGCTATGAAGGGTTCAAGAGATTAGGACTTAAGTGCCTTTCACAAAATCATGATTAAGAAAGTGTATTCATGCAATGAAGCTTATGTGGCCTACACCATGATGATTAATGCTAATGCAAATATGCCATGCATGAGTATACCTTCCCGGATTGAACTTTGAAACGCTTGACACGGCAATGGCTTGATCACGAAGCTTGTAATCTCTCGAACGGAGCATCTAGACTCAAGCCCTAATCACTCTACTTCCCAAAACCCCATGAACAAATTACATACACCGAAAGGCTTGACATAACCCGGAAAACGCCAACAAAACTAACAATCTCCCCCTTTGGCTTTTCCGGGACAAAACCTTTCAAAAACAAAATGCAATACAAGAAAACATAACCTAACTAACTCAAGAACCTTCAAAACTTGAGAGAATTAGAATATGCTTCCAAGAATCCTGCCAAGAAACTTCAGCACAGAACATATGCCAAGATATCCAAAAACACTAACAATAGGAACAATGAAAGCGCAGCAGTAAGCATTCTTAAAAACAGCATGTTTGTCCCAAACATGGGCACAAGAATTATGAATCAAATAGTTCCATGTTTGCCCCCAACATGGGCACAGGTATTATGAATCAAACAATGCCATGTTTGCCCCCAACATGGGCATAAATAATCATATTTCAGCTTCAACATGTTTGCCCCAAACATGGGCACCTGCTGTAATCAAAACACAAGTAATAGTAACGATGAAAACGCAACGGAAATAGCAAACCACTATAGAAGCAATCAAGACCAAGGCATAGTCATAATACTAGCAAGCTCTATGGCAACCAAAACCCCAAGTATGGGCAACAAGAGCATATGTTCAACAAGTCATGGCTCTAATCACAAGCAAACTAACACCAAGTAGCAAGAGCAAGTATCAAGCATGCAAGGTAATAAGTGTATCAAGCATGCAAGATAAGAGGAAGTAAGTGTCAAAAAGAGAGATTACATATAGACCTCACTACATCTCTCAAAAGGTAGGATATGTACTACTACCTACTAAAGAAAATACCTCTTCATTCAAGCCAACCGTCTCCCCCTTTTTGTCGCGGAAACATGCCAAGGGAAGAACCCCAAAACGCGAAGAGGAAAGGGAAAAACCAAGATACTATCCATCCGGCATAGGAGTATCACCATCGGCACCAAGATTAATCACATTATCATTACCAACTCCCGGAACCGGATCCGTCCCATAGCGAGATACATACTTACGTGTACAACCGGCAAGGGCATCCAAAGACTTTGTCATCTCATCAACGATAGTCGCCCTAACATGAGCACAAAAGTCCAAAGCCTCAAGACGACTTTCTACAGCACTCAAACGATCTCCCAAGGCTGAGATGGCAGCAGCTGTCCCATCAATCTTACTGTGTAAGGCAGCAAACTCAGAGGTAATAACAGCAAGCAAGTTGGTGTCATGTTCAGTAGATGGAGCGGAAGCCGGCAAGGAACTAGAAGTAGAAGCACCAATAACAATCCTATCCCAAGGAAATTTGAAACCAGGGGGAGTGTGGAGAGGGCTAAAGACAGCGGTGGTGCGAGGATAGCGTGGGGGAAGTGGAGAGGAAGGCACATCATAGTCATCGGGAATGGAGATATCATATTTGCTATTATCCAAAGTCCGATAGGTAATGGGAGGTGGAAGGGGAACACGAGGCTCATCGGGAGTAAGGTGGACTTTGTGTGCAAGGAGAAACCGAGTGATGACAGAGGAAAAAGGTATGGCGGATGTACCCGGAGGATGGAGAATGTAATCATACACATCAGTCCAAATCTTAACAGCAAGATCAAACGAATATCCCCGACCAAGTCCATACAACAAATAAGCTTGACTAAGAGTCACATCAGAGGTGTGTCCACTCGGTTCAATGAAGGAACAAAGTATTTTAAACAAGATACGATATTGAGGGACCAAGAAACTAAGCTTAATTTTCTCCATTTCATTAAACACACCACCGGACATCTCACGGTAAATCTCATCAGGGGCAGGTTGTTCGGTAGCAGGAAGTGGCCACTGAGCACCAACAACAACAGGTAAATCAAGCATCTCACGAAGAGCATCCACAGAAAAAACAATTTCCTTACCCCTGGATAGTGGACACGTGTAAAGTGGAGGGACGTACTGTAGACGAAATGGAATCTAATGCAGGTGCACGAACATCATGTAGCACAGAATCAATTCAGCCCATTTAAATTAACACACGGTGGACCAGTGCACGTGACTGGGATGTGGTGAAGTGCTCTTAGACGCGTGTAGACTCTATTCCAGCGCTAGCTCTCTGAATCTCCACTCAAAAACACACGAAATTTTTGCAAACAGGTCTAGTGTAAAATCCTTCACAAATTTGTGAAGGACCTGCAACAACAAAAGGCTCACAAACTCTCAAAAATATTTCTAAGGCACAGAACAGAGAGTTCTACCTCTCACAAAATATTAGCCTAAGGCATAGACAAAACACACATTCTAACCACACAAACACCTTCTCAATGACAACATCCAACCCCAAAAAAAAAACAATCTCATGATCGAATACCTGAGACTCCAACCACACAAGTGTAATTTACAAACCAAAGGTGCAACAAAAATGAGCTCTCCCCCTCACCAAGTGAACTCACCCCAACTTCAAAAAGAGGTCAAATGACAAAAAAATATGAGACTCCCCCTTATATGATGCATCGAAATAAAGTCTTATCTCCCTCACCAAATGAAATCTCCCCCTTACCAAATGCATTCTATGAATTATGCACCCGACTATGCATCATCAAGCACCCAATGTCACACAAAAATGCAGGCATTCCGAAATAAAAAAATGCACATCTACCCATCATAAACAAGAAGAAGATGAGCAAGCTTGCTTTGAGACACGAATTTCGAACATAACCAAGATAGCAAGAGCAATGCAAAGCACGACAATATCATGAGTTCAAGTGATTACCAAGAGAATTTCATGCTCTCTACTACCAAGGTGAGTGGGTGATCTCTTATAAGATAGTGCAAGAACCTCAAAAATGTCAAGTGACACCCATCCATATTCCGAGAAAGACTCACACAAGTTAGACAAGTGAAGTCAAACCATAAGGCACTTGGACCTAAAGACTTCACGCACAAACCCCATTTTGATTTCCATTACCCAAGAGGTACACACAAATCTAGGATGGTGCAATGAATAGGTAGCCATTCGCCTAGGTGCGAGATCAATAAGGAGGGGATGTAATAGAGCAACAACCTCAATTTCGAATTTAAGAAGCTACACAATGAATATCTTGTTCTTCTCCCTCTCCCCCTCCCTTTTTTTTTTTTTTTATTTTTATTTTTTTTTAAACAAGGATCTCACTCTTTTATGCACCAAGGAAGCTTTCACACTATTCCCTAAACGGTAGCTCTTGAGAAAAATCAATGGGGGAAAGCATCTAAAGGTGAACTCAAGCATTTGGTCAATCAAGAATCCAAGCAAGTAGAGTCTAACCAAGATACAAATGAGTACCCTTATACACCATAAGGTCCAAGCCCCAAAAGAGTGTGTGCAAATAGAGGAGAGCATGAGATTCATTCGAGACAATGACCACAACATGATAGCATTATGCATGCATACTTCAATGATCTCAATGGTGATGCTCAAATCTCAATGCCTATCCAACAAGTGCATCAAACTTATTCTCTTCATGATGAAAGAAGTATCTACACGACAAGCACACAAGCATTCGACATGCAAGCACACACACATAAAAAGCCAGACATGATCCTACATGCATGCAACTAACGAAAAGCAAAAGACAAAATGAAAAAAAAATGCAAAAACTAAGTAAAGCACATGAACACTCTAGACTCAAAGATGACATGAAGCACACAAGAGTGACATGCAACCCAATATGCTTAATCAAGAGAAGTTAGACCTATAGACTTCCTAAGAAACTCAAACCTAGCGGAGTCTAAAGGTTTTGTGAAAATATCGGCCTTTTGATCAAGAGTGGAAATGAACTCAAGAGAGACGACACCATCTTCAACAAGATCACGAATGAAGTGATGACGAATATCTATGTGTTTGGTCCGAGAGTGTTGTACCGGGTTCTTGGAAATGTTAATCGCACTCGTGTTGTCACAAAACACGGTCATCGACCCTTGAGCTAACCCATAGTCTTGAAGCATTTGCTTCATCCACAAGAGTTGGGTACAACAACTACCCGCCGCAATGTATTCGGCCTCGGCGGTGGAAAGGGACACGCAATTTTGTTTCTTACTATGCCACGCAACCAAACAATTTCCCAAGTAAAAACACCCACCCGAGGTACTCTTTCGATCATCGGCACTTCCGGCCCAATCGGCATCGGAGAAAGCCGCCAAGGCAACATTCGTTCCACGAGGATACCACAAACCAAGGGACATGGTGCCCTTCACATAGCGAATGACTCTTTTCACGGCAGTCAAGTGAGACTCCTTGGGGTCCGATTGATACCTAGCACAAACACCAACACTAAATGCAATGTCGGGACGGCTAGCGGTGAGATATAACAAGCTTCCTATCATGCTCCTATAAAGGGTAGGATCCACACTCACCCCATCGGCGTCTTTGGCAATCTTAACACTCGTACTCATCGGAGTTCGAGTGACTTTAGCATCAACCAAGCCAAACTTCTTAACCAACTCTTTAGCATATGTGGATTGACTAATGAAAATTCCATCCTTTAGTTGTTTGATTTGAAAACCAAGGAAATAAGTCAATTCACCCATGAGACTCATTTGAAATTCATGAGACATTTGCGCCCCAAAATAATGAGCATGTCTCTCACACGTAGAACCAAACACAATATCATCAACGTAAATTTGAGCAATGACAAGATCATTTTCAATCTTTTGAACAAACAACGTTCGGTCTACTCCCCCTCGAACAAAACCATTATTTAACAAATGATCGGTTAACCGCTCATACCATGCCCGAGGGGCTTGCTTAAGGCCATAGAGGGCCTTGCGAAGACGGTACACATAAGAAGGATTAGACGGATCAACAAAACCCTTCGGTTGCTCAACATACACTTCTTCTTTAAGATCACCATTCAAAAATGCACTTTTGACATCCATTTGAAAGAGTTTGAAGCCTAGATGACTAGCCAAGGCAAACAACAATCTAATGGATTCCAACCTAGCAACCGGAGCAAAAGTTTCATCAAAATCTATCCCCTCCATTTGAGAGTACCCTTGAGCAACCAACCTAGCCTTATTTCTAACCACAATGCCACTCTCATCTTTCTTGTTCTTAAAGATCCATTTAGTGCCTATGACATTAGTGTGGGAAGGCCTAGGAACCAAGTGCCAAACATCATTCCTAACAAATTGTTGGAGCTCTTCTTGCATGGCACCTATCCAATTTTCATCTTCTAAGGCCTCTTCTACCTTTTTGGGTTCTAAGGAGGATGTGTAACACACATAGTTGACTTCATTCCTAACCTTCCTCCTCGTCTTCATTCCATCACTAGGATTACCTATGACTTGAGTTATGGGATGGTGGAGTTTAACCCTAGCCAAAGGTTCTTTAGAGGTCAATGGAACAAGATCATGTTGACCAAGTTCTTCATCTTCTAAGGTCACACTACCTTCCGTTCCTTCCTCATTTTCAACTTCTCTCAATGATTCCTCTCCCTTTTCACTAGGAGTCACTTCATCATTCTCAACACTATCGGTGATCTCCCCCTCAAAAATATCCCACATGGGACCATCATCATCATCTCTTTTAAGTGAAGATTCTCCTAAAGAGGTGTCATCCACAATGACATTAGCCGACTCCACCAAGGTAGATGTTCTAAGATTGTAAACCCTATACGCTCGACTAGTGGTGGAGTAACCTAGGAAGATACCCTCGTCACTCTTGGAGTCAAATTTTCCCAACGAATCTCCCTCTCTCAAAATATAGCACTTGCTCCCAAACACCCTAAAGTATTTAACCGACGGTCTCTTACCATTCCAAATTTCATAAGGGGTTAAGGATGTCCCCGGCCTCACATACACACGATTGATGGTGTAACAAGCGGTGTTTATAGCTTCGGCCCAAAGATTCCGGGGAACATGTTTAGCATGCAACATCACACGTGCCATTTCTTGAAGAGTTCGATTTTTCCTTTCAACTACCCCATTTTGTTGGGGAGTGCGAGGAGCGGAGAACTCATGCTTAATACCGTGTTCATCACAAAAAGCGTCAACTTCAAGATTTTCAAACTCTTTACCATGATCACTCCTCACCCGGACAATGGAATACCCTTTCTCATTTTGAATTCTTTGACTAAGAGTCTTGAAGCAACCGTAAGCATCGGACTTCTCTCTAAGGTATCCAACCCAAGTGTAACGAGAAAAATCATCGACAACCACAAGGATATACCTTTTGCCACCTAGACTCTCGGTTCTAGAGGGACCCATAAGGTCCATGTGAAGCAACTCCAAAGGCTTGGTAGTAGCAAAAAGATTAGTTTTCTTATGAGGACTTTTGATTTGTTTCCCCAACATGCAACCACCACACACAAGGCCCTTGCCATTTGCAAGTTTGGGCACTCCTCTCACCAATTCAAGTTTGGTAATTTTATGCAAGTCATGAAAGTTCACATGCCCAAGTCTTTGATGCCACAATTCAACTTCATCCAACAAAACACGATTGCACACATTAGAGAGGTGAGGCTCAACACAATAACAATTATCCTTAGACCTAACCCCCGTTAGAATGCAATCACCCTTCAAGTTTATCACGGAGCAAGCATCTTTAGAAAATTGCACATTATGTTCATTGTCACAAAATTGACCTATGCTCAAGAGATTAGCTTTCAAACCTTCAACATACAACACGTCATGCAATTTAGGAAGACCGGGTGAACAAACGGTGCCACGACCAACAATTTTACCTTTCTTTCCATCACCAAAAGTGACAAGACCACCATCATACATATCAAGAGAGACAAACATACCCCTATCTCCGGTCATATGTCTAGAGCAACCACTATCAAGATACCACATACATGCATTGTGAGCTTTATAGGCGGTGTGTGCAACGAGACAAGCATGATCAACTTTCTTCCAAGTACGCTTCAAGTTAGGACCATTATTCAAGCTCTTAGCATACAAGGACAATTTGTTAATTTCTTCAACTATATATGATGATTGAGATGCAAGATGAGACAACTTGGTGAAAAACTCATCACTTTGAGATTTAGGAGGAGATTGAGTGGCAACACGAGGTCTTCCAACATTAGGTTGACCAAGAACAACACTACGCGGGACAAATCGACTCATGGATCTTTGTGTTTGACCCCTCTTGTTGTTCTCTCTCTTTAACCGATAACAAAAAGGACGAATATGCCCCTCAACCCCACAATGGTGACAAGTGATGATTCTTTGCTTAGAGCTCTTTACCTCTCTTGGATTGTTCTCTTTATTCTTGTTCATGGTATCACGCTCTCCATCAGAATCATGACCACAAATATCAAATGGAATGAATTTCTTTTTAAGTGGTTCATCCTTGAGAGGAGTGGAATTGGAGGATAAAGGACTTGAGGTAGTCCCGGCACTCACAAATGAAATTTTCTTATTCTTATTAGGCTTCTCACTAGGCTTGGAGGGAGGTGATGAATTCAAGAAACCTAGGCCACTCTTATCCCTAAAAGACCTAGTCATCTCCGCTATCCGTGACGCCCCACAATCATTCCTCTTTATAACTTCATTAGCCTCCAAAAGATCTTTTTCAAGTTCAACAATCTTAGATTTCGCCTTTTCAATTTCTTTCAAACCCTCAATCCTCTCCTTTTCAATGAGTTCAAATTTTTCAACCAATTTTGCATTATAGATTTTTAGCTCTTCCAACTCATGAGTGGTGACAACAAGATCCTCTTTGAGAGAAGATTTCTCTTTCTCAACAATTTTAAGATTAGACTCCACTTCCTTCTTTCTTCTCCCAAGTTTTCTAAAGTCTTTGTAAAGTTGATCATAGATCACATTGATAGATTCGACCTCACAATCCTCTTGATCATTTTCAACAATTTTAACAATTTCCACTTTAGAACTAGATCTCTTGCTCCCAACACTCTCATCACTAGACGAAGGAGACTCGGACAACGATTTAGGAGAAGGAGGAGTACCTACCGAAGTGACCAAAGCATTGACATTAGAGTTTCCCTCTCCCAATTCATAATCACCGCGCTCGCTACCCTCATCATCACTCTCATCTTCCCAAGTGACCTTAAAACCTTTCTTAAACTTCTTTTTAAGAGTATTAGCACACTCGGATTGAATATGACCGAACCCATGACACTCATGACATTGTATCCCTTGTGGCTTTTTGGATTTTTCAAAAGAAGGTTTCTTGCCACTGGTGTCAAACATGTTCTTCTTATGAGCACTCAAAGGTTTCGGACTCTTGCCAAATTCTTTAGGTTTACGAAATGTCACAAACCTCTTATATTTCTTAACAAGCATGGCCAACTCCTCGTCATCAAGACTCTCATCCGTGTCACTACTCTCGGTGATTTCCTCTTTATCAATTTTAAAAGCAAGATTCTTACCGGTCTTGGGAAGAGACTTTGAAGGTTTGAAGTCCTTCAAGTGATTGAGTTCAAAAATTTGGAGCTTACCAACCAACTCGGCAAAGGTGATATCATCAACATCCGACCTCTCTTCAATGGAGGTCACCTTGGTCAAGAACCTAGAGGGAAGGGACCTAAGGATCTTACGACACACTTTAAGATTAGAAAGCGGTTCCCCTAGGCTATGAAACATATTAACAATTTCGGTGAGCCTAGTTATGAAACTATCAAGATTTTCTTCATCAAGCATTTTGAGTTCCTCAAATTTTGTGGTGCACATTTGAAGTTTAGACACCCTCACCGTTTCAATACCCTCATGAGAGGTTCGGAGAAGTTCCCAAGCCTCTTTGGCGGTGACACAAGACGAAATGCGATTGACTTCGGATTTTGACAAAGCATTGTAAATGGCATTCAACGCACGTGAGTTAAACTCACAACTCTCGATATCCGCCGGATTCCATTCCGCTTCATTTTTCTTCCTAACCTCTTTAGTGCTAGCATCCTCAATTGTGGGTTCTTCATAACCATAAAGAACGGACCTCCAAACTCTAATCCCTAATGCAATCAAGTGGTTCTTCATTTTTGATTTCCAAAGAGAGTAGTCACTCCCATCAAAGTAAGGGGGTCGAGAATTTGACCCACCTTCCATGGGACTCGTTCTATCCATTGCACAACAAGGATCAACTCAAGCAATTAAGCAAACAGAGAGCACACGGGCTCTGATACCAATTGAAATTATGCAAAGGTGAAACAAGTCCTAGAGGGGGGGTGAATAGGACAATCAATTAAAAATTCAATACTACCAATCAATTTGCATTCACCCCAATTCCATGGCTAATTGATCAAAGCAACAATCTTGATACAAAACAAATAAGGCAAAGGCACAAACACAAGGATATACGTGGAAACTACTTAGGGTCTCAA
>CM037161.1:47217183-47363381 GCA_020921065.1 Vaccinium darrowii
ATTTATCTGAACTTTTAGACACCAAGTCTAAGTAATACAGCTTCCCTCGCCTAACACCACAACCAATCGTCTGCCTTGTTCGGATGTCCTTAAATACACAAAATTCAGGCCAAAAAATGACAACACAAAATAAGGCAGTGGTTATTTGAGAAACTGACAACAGATTATAATTCAAAGAGGGAACAACCAAAACAGAATCTAAATCCAAGGTGTTAGTGAGGGACAAGGATCCTTCCCCAATAATCGGAATTGAGGTACCATTGGCAGTGGAAACAGAATTTTGTGAGGAAGGTTTAAGAGGTGAAACTTGTCTAGAATCAAATGTCATATGATCCGTAGCACCGGAATCAATTATCCATGCACTATTAGAAACAGGTGTAGAAATATTTAAAACCTTACCACCATTACCTGCCGCTGCTGCCAATGCTGAGAACTTTTCACCGCTATCATCCTCTGTCTTTGTTTCAACAATTGCAGCAATAGAGGCCTTCTTGGAATTCTTCTTCCAGGAATCACGGCTATGATCCCACCATTCTGGATACCCCACAAGTTCATAGCATCGATTTTTTGTATGACCAGTTTGATCACAATGAGTGCATTTGTATGATGATTTGTCGCCACCAGTAGCAGTCTTAGGATGGATGGGCTTTTTTTGGTCTTGCTGGTGTTGAGGAGACCAGTTTTGATTAGACCGGTTCCGAGTCACCATGGCTGAAGCTTCAGAATTTTCCAGTTGTCCGTTCATCACCCCGCGTCGAACATCTTCGCGGCGAACTAGGGCATAACACTCCTCTAATTCAGGGATAGGATCCTTCCTCAAGATTTTGCCGCGCACTTGCTCGAAATCACCCTCTAATCCAGCGAGAAAGATATGCACCCTTTGTCGCTGAAGCAATTTCTGATAGGATGCAATATCTGTCTCATCCACCAAGACCACCTTATCACGATGATCCAACTCACTGAAGATTTCAGTCAGTTCTCCATAATATATAGAGAGCGGTCTGCCATTTTGTTTGGCAGAGAAAGCCGTTTGGTTCAAGGTAAAAACTTGTAATTCATCCGCTCCATCATAAAAGGCTTTAGACAGAACTTTCCAAATATCTCGTGCGGTAGGTAAGCGAATGTATCGCTTCATAATCTCCGGGGACATAGACATCAGCAACCATCTTTTGACCTTCTGATTGTCTAAATACCACTTTTCATAGCCTTCATCTTTCTCCTTAGGTGGCGGCGATGTGCCACGAATGAAGGAGAGTTTCTCCTTCTCAGCAATTTGCATCTCTAACATTTGAGACCACAGATCATAGTTGGTCTCATTCAATACAATTCCTGCATTGAATGATGAACCTTCGTGTTGAATAATGATGGGGGTAGATTTGGTGCCAGATGTTTCAGAATCTGACTTGCTCATGGTTTAAGGATTCAAAGAAGAATGATTTAGGGTTTCATGGCTCTGATACCAACTTGAAAATCAGAGAAGAATATTTTTCATTCATAATAATTCTGTATCTTTACATGTACATATTTATAGAGATAGTAGAGATCCTACAATCAAGCTATTCCTATAATTAAGTTATTTCCTACAATCAAATATCTCTAAACTAGGAAACAATATAATAGGAAAGAATTACAACAGAGAATCTTTGACTATTAATCCAATATCGCAACAAAGACGCCACAAGTAATTTTAAGCATGAAAGTGTGATTTGTCAGATTGTTTGTTGGGCCCGGAGTGGTGGAAAAGCGGTCCAACACTGTTTTTCCACAATCGTTCCCAAAACTAATTTTGTGTTATGGAGAATGTCAATCAAGTCTTTTATAACATTTAATATTGCAGTGTAAGATTGCTTTCAGAACGGTCGAAAAAAGTGAAAATGTGTAACTAAATCTATGGGAGCACTCCGGGCCTGACAATCCCCCTATCACATTAATGATGCAGCCGCGATTCGAACCCATGACTTTCTGGTTCTAAAACCATTTGTTGATCGGACTGTTTTTCCAACACATTTCTCCTAAACTAATTGATGTTAGGAAGGGTTTTAATTAAGTCTTTTATGACATTTCACCTAAAAGTCTATTGGTAGAGTGGACGTGGAGAGTGACATTGTGTACTCAAATTCATGGAGCACTCTGTGTGCATCAGTAACAATCATTTTACGAAACCTTATTCCAGTTCTAGAATTATTGACATTCCACTAGCTTGGCTAATACGCATGACTACTTTTCAATTTGTAGTAGTAGATAGGAGTATCAGTATGAAATAGTATTTCTGTTAAATTTACATGATAATATAAATTTACCTAATCAATTGCGGATCAATTATTATTCCTATTTTAATCAAACTAGAGGATTATGTACATGTGCCAACTTCCAAGTACTTTTCATGGCCATAATAACCTATAAAAAGGTAAACGTTCTAGGGCAGGGAAAGCAAACTGCAAAGTTGTTTACAACACATTCATTAGTACATAATTTTATAAAAAACATGTTCCAATCAAGCTCTAAAATTCATCTTGGCTTAGAAGCGCCAGATTCGAGTTTCAAAATATGGAGAAATATGGTAGACATATTGACTCAATTCAATCACCTTTCTTTCTTGTAAATTCCAATTTTTGTGCACATCACGAGCTGTTGGAATTAAATATTTTGACACAATGTATTTGCTGCACTTTCCATTTCGTATGATAAATAATAATAAACATATATGATAGTTTAACAGATCGATTATGTATAATACACTTTTCAAAATTGCTAAGTTGATGAAATTGATAAAATGACATAATGGGTATATGATTCACTCGTCCAAATTGAATTTTCTTTTTACAAGGGAGAGAAAAATAAAAGAGTGCGACCCGACAAAAATAGTAACATAGATACATACCAAAATGAAATTTTTGTTAGATTAGGAAACAGGGAAAAAATTAAATTAACATATGACGTTTTGATGGTTAGGGAGGGTCTCAACTAAGCCTTTTATGACATTTGACATTGCACCCAAAAGTCTATTATTAGAGTAGTCGTAGAGAGTGACATTGTGTACTCAAATCCATGGAGCACTCTGTGCCTGTCATTAACAATCATTTTACGAAACATTATTCCAGTTTCAGAATTAGTAATTAACATTCCACTAGCTTAGCTAATACCTATGGTGGAATTGATATGTCATGAACATATGACTACTTTTCAATTTGTAGTAGATACAATGTAATTATTAAATAGGGTTGGTCGATGGAGGGTTGTGGCCCCATTATGTTCAGTTACAGATTCAATGACTCGTGAATTTTTTTGTTAGATAGTTTAGTATTACTACTATTAAATTCACATGATAAAGTTTTAGGTTAATTTGGGAATGTTGGAATTTTGACAATTCAATGTGAATGAATTTGTGCACATGGGTGGCTTCAATGTGAATGAATTGTGCACATGGGTGGCTTCCCATTGTAGGCTACCTAATCTTCCTCATTTCACACTAGAAGTCACCATTGTGGGCTACCTAACTTTCCCTCTTTCACACTTGGAGTTTCTCCTATAAATAGGTCACTCCTCATTGTGTTTTGCATCACACAAAACAATTCAATCCATTCCAACTAAGTTCATTTAAGTCAGGAAGAGAGACAGGCGCTAGTTAGTTCGCCAAGGCGGTCGACGGTGGTGTTTCGTCGGCTCGTGGTTCTAGCCGTTGTATCCTGGGACGAAGACGTCGGTTCAACCTACAACACCCACGGTAGGCGGCGAATCTTTGTTAAGGAGAGTGTGGTTACACACGACTCGGCAGTTTCCAATCTACTGTTTGTATCTCTGTTTCGATTCTATTATTTTCGGTTCATGTAATTTGTTTACATTTTGTTCATGTATAATGTTATAAGAAGAATTTGTTCTTTGGATCTGTGATTGCCACTATATTTTCTCCAACAGTCTTAACAAAGATTTTTCTTATCGATTGGCAATCGAGTTCCAGAAAACAATTCTGTTTTGATACTGACTTTTGAGTTGCAAGAACAGAATCGAAGAAGAGACAGAATTGGTGGTATCTCGTTGAGATCATAGAGTAATCTGACTAGATTACTCGTGTGGGAAATAGATACAAACAAAAATCAGAGGCTACGGCCTAAGTCAATCGTGCGCGATTGAACTTCACTGATTAAGCCACGGCTTTAGGCAGTTGTGCGCAACTGGCCTTGATCAGTGGGTTGTTTGGCTTCTGGAGCAACCTACTCTGCTTAAGCAGTGACGTTGCTTAGCCACAATCCTCTGGATCTCTGCTTTGTGATAGCAGTCCTTGTGTTGGGTTTAAGAACAGCCAGTGGTTGGGCTAGTTCGGCCTAAGCATGTGCTCTGCCTGCAAGTAATATAACCAGTGGAAGGTTAATTACTCAGCCTTAGTACATGGCCAGTGCCTAGGGGCGCGCCCCTAAGAACCCCGCTAGGGGGCACGGCCCCCTAGAACCCCCACCTGGGACCCCCGGGGTACGCTTGTGCGTTGTGGGTGCAAGACCAATTTTTGGTTGCTAAGTTTAGATTGTTAATCTATGCTTCTTGTCATGATTGTGAAAATAGTTTCACTAATTTGTGGTTTGTCATTTCTCAAGGTACGATGACAAAGAACAATGAGACTCCAAATGTGGGATGCTCAAGTGCTGCTACTCCTCTGCATGGAGTCCCCTCGATACCGATGTCCCATGTTGATAAGCCTGGGAAGTTTGGTCCAGGGGTTGATTTCAAGAGATGGCAACAGAAGATGATGTTCTATCTGACCACTCTCCATCTCGCTGGGTGCTTATCTGAGGATGCCCCAGTTGTTGCTGAAAATGAGAAGGACAACCAGAAGCGACAGGCTCTGGATCAGTGGAAGAATGCTAATTATCTGGCCAAGAACTATGTCTTGAATGCTCTTGATGACTCGTTGTACTCTGTGTTCAATGAGGCAGAATCAGCCAAGGAACTGTGGAAATCCTTGGACAAAAAGTACAAAATCGAGGGGGCTGGGCCTAAGAAATTCGTGGTGGGCCGCTTCCTTGATTATACTATGAGAGATGAAAGGCCTGTGACTGAACAGGTCCAAGAGCTCCAGATGTTGATCAATGAAATCAAAGCAAAAGGGATGTTATTGCCTGAGCCATTTTTGGTGGCTGCTATCATCCATAAGCTTCCGGGAACTTGGAAGGAGTTCAAGAGTTATCTCATGTTCAAGAACAAGGAGATGACGTTGGAGACTCTCTTCTACAAGCTCAATGTCACGGAAGGAAACCGGGCTAGAGAGATGGCTGCCAAGGAGGACGAAATGGCAAAGGCCAATATGGTGGAGCATGGTCGTCCCTCCTCAAGTGGTGTGAGAAAGAACCAACATGACAAGCGGTCTAATAAGCAGAAGGGCAAGAGTGTCCATCTGGGACCAAAGGGTGGTGTCGCTAAAAAGCCCAAGGAGAAGTTCCAAGGGAAATGCTTCAATTGTGACAAGTTTGGCCATAAAGCATCAGAATGCAAGAAGCCACCTCGTCCACAAGCGCATATTGCAGAAGCCTCGGGAGGTAGTTCTGACATGAACTTCTCAGCTATGGTATCTGAGGTGAACATGGTGGGCTCAAATCCACGGGAGTGGTGGATTGACACTGGGGCTACCCGCCATATCTGCTGTGACAAGAAGATGTTCACGTCACTTGAGCCAGTTAATGGGGAGAAGCTGTTTATGGGGAATTCAGCGACCTCAGATATTACTGGTGAAGGAACAGTGGTCCTGAAGATGACTTCGGGGAAGACATTGACCCTGAACAAAGTGTTGTTCGTGCCAGACATTCGCAAGAATCTGATATCTGGCTCTCTGCTGAGCAATCACGGCTTTCGCATGGTGTTTGAATCAGATAGGGTCATTTTGACTAAAGCTGGATCATATGTAGGGAAAGGTTATATGGCCGATGGGCTGTTCAAAATGAATGTAATGACTGTTATCCCTAATAAGACAAATGCCCCAGTTGCTTATGTGCTTGAGTCTTCCATTCTGTGGCATGGTAGACTAGGTCATGTTAATTATGAATCTATGTGTAGATTAGTTAACTTGGACCACATTCCAGCTTTTCATATTGAAACAAATCACAAGTGTGAAACTTGTGTCGAAGCAAAGTTAACTAGAACTTCGTTTCGATCGGTTGAAAGAAGTACCGAACCATTGGGGCTAATCCACACTGATGTGTGTGATCTGAAATATGTCCAAACGCCAAATGCAAACAAGTATTTCATTACTTTTATTGATGATAGCACGAAATATTGCTATGTATACTTGCTAAAAAGCAAGGATGAAGCCTTGGATAAATTCATTCTCTTTAAGAATGAGATGGAGAACCAACTTAGCAGTAAGATTAAGGTGGTGAGAAGTGACCGAGGTGGTGAATTTGAATCACCGTTTGGGAATTACTGTGCTAAACACGGTATTATTTACCAAACCACTGCACCTTACTCGCCTCAGCAGAACGGAACTGCAGAGCGCAAGAATCGCACATTAAAAGAAATGATGAATGCTATGTTGGTTAGTTCTGGGTTGCCTCAGAACATGTGGGGTGAAGCAGTGTTAACCGCTAACTATCTTTTGAATTTAGTGCCCCGCAAAAAGTTAGACAAAACACCTTATGAGTTGCTCAAAGGTAAGAAGCCTAACTTCAAGCACTTGCGAGTGTGGGGGTGTCTTGCTAAAGTAGCAATACCTCCTCCTAAGTATGAGAAGATAGGACCGAAAACCGTTGACTGTGTGTTCATTGGTTATGCACACAATAGTAGTGCATATCGGTTCCTTGTGTATGAGTCTGGAGTACCAGATATACACAAAAACACTTACATGGAATCTATAAATGTGTCATTTTTCGAGCACATTTTTCCATATAGATCCATTGGGGAGTCCAGTTCAGTGAAACGGACTTTGCATCCTGCTAACCATAGCAGTGGAGACCAAGAAAAGGAAGTTGATGTTGAACCCAGACGTAGCAAGCGTGCTAGGACATCAACGTCCTTTGGTCCAGATTTTCTAACTTATTTGTTAGAAAGTGAGCCTCGGACTTACAAGGAAGCTGTTAGCTGTCCTGAAGGTCCTCTGTGGAAAGAGGCCATTAAAAGTGAAATCGACTCCATTCTACAAAACCATACGTGGGAACTGGTGGATCTGCCACCTGGTTGTAAGCCTCTGGGCTATAAGTGGATCTTCAAGAGGAAGATGAAAGCAGATGGGTCGATCGATAAGTACAAAGCTAGGCTTGTCATTAAAGGCTATAGGCAAAAAGAGGGCCTAGATTACTTTGATACTTATTCGCCGGTCTCAAGGATCAATTCCATTCGGATGATAATTGCTATCGCAGCTTTGCGAAACCTTGAGATACATCAAATGGATGTAAAAAACAGCTTTCTTAAATGGCGATTTAGAAGAAGAAATCTATATGGAACAACCCGAGGGTTTTTCCGCGCCAGGTCAAGAGAGGAAAGTCTGTAAGCTTGTTAGATCTCTGTATGGTCTAAAGCAAGCTCCAAAACAATGGCATGAGAAGTTTGACTATGCAATGTTGTCTAGTGGCTTCCGCATCAACGAATGTGACAAATGTGTTTATGTAAAGAACACTGATGAAGGATATGTCATTCTGTGTCTCTATGTTGATGATATGCTCATTGTTGGTAGTAATGACAGGGTCATTCAATCTACCAAGGATATGTTGAACTCTAAGTTTGACATGATGGATATGGGCCTTGCAGATGTGATACTAGGTGTCAAGATCACCAGAACATCTGATGGACTTGCGTTGTCTCAGACACACTATGTTGACAACATTCTTGAAAAGTTCAATCAGTCTGACACAGGCATCGCAAGAACCCCCGTGGACGTTAGTCTCCATTTATCCAAGAATGGGGGGGAAGGGGTGTCCCAATTAGAGTATTCTCGGATAATTGGGAGCCTCATGTACTTGATGAGTTGTACAAGGCCTGATATAGCCTACTCAGTAAGCAGACTGAGCAGATACACGAGTAATCCAGGACATGATCACTGGAAGGCGATAGTCAGAGTACTACATTATTTAAGGTATACTCGTGATCTGGGGTTGCACTATACCAGATATCCAGCAGTACTAGAAGGATACTGTGATGCGAATTGGATATCGGATATGAAGGACTCAAAATCCACAAGTGGATATGTCTTCACGCTTGGTGGTGCAGCAGTTGCTTGGAAATCTTCTAAACAGACGTGTATAGCACGGTCTACAATGGAATCTGAATTCATTGCTTTAGATAAAGCAACTGAAGAGGCCGAGTGGCTACGTCAGTTCCTGGAAGAAATTCCAAAATGGTCAAAACCAGTGCCAGCTATTAGTATCCACTGTGATAGTCAAGCTGCAATTGGTAGGGCTTTGAGTGCCAATTATAATGGTAAGTCTAGACATATACGTCGAAGACATAATACCATTAAACAACTGCTCTCAAGTGGGGTTGTCACAATTGACTATGTGAGGTCAAAGGACAATATTGCGGATCCGCTAACCAAAGGGTTATCTCGAGAGCTAGTTGAGAAAGCATCGAGAGGAATGGGGCTAAAGCCAATACGCTCATAGTTACCGTGAGGGTAGCCAACCTAGCTGACTGGAGATCCCAAGATCTAGGTTCAATGAGACTACTTTTTGCGTGTATTCGAGGACGATCACTGAGGAGATGAGGTTTCCTACCCATTCCTGTATAAGATGTAGAACAGTGATACCTGTAAAGTGGAAAAGGTTAGGCGTTGCTTTTAATGACTCTTATGCGTCGGAGATGCCGAGCGGGGTATAACAGGATACCCTTTATAAGAAGGTCACCTATGTGAGTATGAAGTGGGGCCGCTTCTGTGAGAATTCGGGCGAAATTCTCGAGAAAATACTTGCAGAACCAGGAAGGGGGGTGTCAAGGCCGAAATGAACCCAACAGTGAGAACTGAACTACGTCAGGAGAAGTCCTGTGTGACGTCTGTTGTCTAAGTTTACACCAGCGACGGAACAGTTCAAAGCAGGACTGCACACTGGTCTGTCAGTAAACTCGATAGGCTATCACAAGGGAAGGTTCAAGGCCAAAAGCTACCTATCCTATGCAGGACCTATCTGTTGTCTCTCTTTCTAGGTCAGCATTATAGTTTGCATTAGAATGCATGCCAATTTCATTCATGGGGGGGATTGTTGGAATTTTGACAATTCAATGTGAATGAATTTGTGCACATGGGTGGCTTCAATGTGAATGAATTGTGCACATGGGTGGCTTCCCATTGTAGGCTACCTAATCTTCCTCATTTCACACTAGAAGTCACCATTGTGGGCTACCTAACTTTCCCTCTTTCACACTTGGAGTTTCTCCTATAAATAGGTCACTCCTCATTGTGTTTTGCATCACACAAAACAATTCAATCCATTCCAACTAAGTTCATTTAAGTCAGGAAGAGAGACAGGCGCTAGTTAGTTCGCCAAGGCGGTCGACGGTGGTGTTTCGTCGGCTCGTGGTTCTAGCCGTTGTATCCTGGGACGAAGACGTCGGTTCAACCTACAACACCCACGGTAGGCGGCGAATCTTTGTTAAGGAGAGTGTGGTTACACACGACTCGGCAGTTTCCAATCTACTGTTTGTATCTCTGTTTCGATTCTATTATTTTCGGTTCATGTAATTTGTTTACATTTTGTTCATGTATAATGTTATAAGAAGAATTTGTTCTTTGGATCTGTGATTGCCACTATATTTTCTCCAACAGGGAATCTCAACTGTAGATCAAATCTTCTTCCAATTTTAATCAAACTACATGATTATATATGTGTGCCCGCTTCTAGGTGCTTTTCATGGCCATAATAACCTAGAAAGGCAAAAATGGGAAAGACCTTTGTACCTTGTTGGAGAAGCTGAGTTGTGTTTTGGAAATGTGAAGGTATCAATGGTGGATATTTCACGTTTTTAGCTTATAATACCAAAAACAAGAAAAGAGCAGCCCATGCCAAATGGTTATACTTTTTTAGCTTCTCTTTTAAAAATCCAACGGCTTAAATGTTTCTTCGGTTCACATGCACCTTTTAGGTCGTGAATTCAAGACCTCTCTCTCTTGGCCACTTGGGGAAGAAATTTGCCAATCCTATGTTGGAAAGGAATTACGAGCATTGAAAAACTTCTCTCATTGGGTTGGTCGATGAAGGAATTGTGGGTCCGGTCCGGTCAAGTTTGGTTGTGGATTCAACGGAATTTACTTAGATAGTTTAGTCTATCTGTCAAATTTAATTGATGAATACACGTCAGCTTAATTTGGGATTCTTAGTTGCTGTCCGAACTTGCGCCTGCAAAACAGGGTAAGGACTTTTGTACCTTGTTGGAGAAGACGAGTTGTTGGAGAAGATGCGTTGAGGGTATGCTTGTTTTTTTAGGGTAGAAACCTTTCAGCTTAGGTAAACCACGAAATACCACATCCTTTAATTGAGAGAACACAATGGGATCATTGTCGGTTGATTCTTTCTCCTTCAGCTCCTTTGAGACTATCACCTCCACCTCCTTACAATGCCATATCTTGAGTTTTTGCAAATTCTGTAAACGAGGAAGCATATAGGAAGGCAGTACATACACCAACTGGTCACAACCAAAGATATCAATTGTCGCAAGTTTGCAGAAGGAATCAATTTCTTTCTCTGGTTCTGGGAGTGGTTTCTTGTCCCAAATCTCTGTTATGTGAGGTGCCTTAATAATATCTAAATGTTCCAAGGCAGGGAAGACAACCTGCAAAGTTGTGTACATCACATTCATTAGTGAATGAATAATAAGGAGGTCCAATCGAGTTCTAAAATCGATCTTCGCTTAGAAGCACAAGATTCAAGTCTCAAAATATGGAGAGCTATGGAAGACATATTGGCCCCAATTCGGTCACCTTTCATTTTTCTAAATTAAATTTGTATTCACATCAAGAGTTCTTGATATTTAATCTTCATACGGACCATATTAATTTGTTGCCCTTTTTAATGTATTTGACGAATAACTATTACTTTTAACAAGCAAAATTAATCATTTATAAAATTGAAGCTGTCATAAAAAAATCCATTGACCCGATTTATAACTTAGATCCCTATTGGCTACAATTCTGTTACTTAAATAAGTCACCAAAACTTGCCAATCCTATCTATGAAGGGATTGAATCGATGGAAGAAGGAATTCTGGCTCTGGTTTTTTTGGCTATGGATTAATTGGCTCATGAAAATTTCCTTTGATACGACTCTTGATAGTCTATCTGATGACAATTTATCAGATAAGTCTCAGTTGCATATAAGTCATTTTCCAATTTTGAATAAACTATTCGAAACTACAAGATTATAAATGTGTACCCATTTTTATGTGCTATGATCAAGCAAAAAAGGGTAAGGAGCTTTTGTACCTTGTGAGAGAAAAGGAGTTGATCTGTTCCAGTGCAGAAACATTTGAGGTTATCCAATGCCTGAAGTCTCAGAGTCTTTAATTGAGGGAACACAAGGATATCATTGTTGGTGGCTTCTTTCTCCTTCAGTTTGTTTGAGACTATCACCTCCAACTCCTTACAACCTGTTACCTTGAGTTCTAGTAGATTGTGTAACTGAGGAAGCATATAGGAGGGCAATACATACTCCAATTGCTGACAATACCAAACTGTAATGGACTTGAGTTTGTAGAAGGATTCAACTTCTTTTTCTGGTTTCGAGAGTGGTTGCTGGGGCCAAATGTCTCTGATCATAGGCACCTCATAAATTATTAAATTTTCTAGGGCAGGGAAAGCAACCTGGAAAGTAGTTAAAAATACTTTTATTAGTGATTCCATAGTAACGAGGTCTAAAATTCATCTCTTTTTAGAAGCACAAGATTCAAGTCTCAAATATGGAGAGCTATGGAAGACATATTGACTTCATTCGATCACCTTTCATTCTTCTAAATTAAATTTGTGCACATCAAAGAGCTCTTGTATTAAATCATCAAACAAACCATATATTTGTCGTACTTTTCAAAGTATTTGATGATTATTACTACTATTAACAAACAAAATTAACCATTTATAATATTAAAGCTGTAAAAAAAAGGGTCCATTACTCGATTTATAATACTAAACCCTATTGGTTCTACTAACGCATTGAGCTTGCCTAGAGGCTAGAAACTAGCACTTAAATAAGTGCTACTGAACTGTATACTTGGTTTGTAACTCACAAATCTTTCTCTTCATAACTTTAGTCCAAAATTGCCATCTAAGTTGCATTGGATAATTGCCACATGTTACCTATGATTTTGGTAATTGTTCCACATTTTTTGGTCGATTTCTATAAACAGTAGCATGATTCTGTGAATAGTAATGTGAATATTGTATTTTTTAAAAATGCTTAAAGGGTCGTAACAAGAACCAAAAACATATGTAACAAGATTACCATAGACAATGACGTGAACAGTGAATCCATAACGGTTTGTAACTTGACCAAAATTATACGTAACTATAAAAAAAAAAAATACATAATGGAGCGTACCATAGTATTTTCCTAAAAAATATTTATTCAAATATGTGTCTGGTGTTGTAAACTTCGATTAGATTACTTTGGTTGAGAAGAATATTTTAACTTCTCTTTTACGGTAAAAGAACCAAAAAAAAGCATTCGAGATCAACAAACATAACTTTTTCTTGTTTATGGAATCCTTAATTGATATTTATCTAGAGTCAAATAAAAAAATTGAAAGGTTTTGACCAAATTACAACGGCCCACGTCAACATCTGGACATTAATTGGGTCCATTACCCCTTAAAATACTCAATGTAATATCAATCGAGCCATCGATTGTAACATTGTGTTGCTTCGTACTTTAAATACAAAGACGTTAGTATAACATAGTATCGTTCTCGGACTCGGGGGCATGCTGTGCACAGCCATGCTGTGCACCTCTCGGCCGTTGGATCAAGTTTTGGACGGCTCGGATGTATTCGGCAATTAAAGAAAAAGTGCCGAATGCATCCGAGCCGTCCAAAACTCGATCCAACGGCTGAGAGGTGCACAGCACCGTGCACAGCATGGCTGTGCACAACATGCCCCCGAATCTCTTTTCAAAATGACTCAATTTTAAAAATATATATTCCGAAACCATGGAGAATTTTCATGCTCTTTCATATTCATTCACCACAAAGACGTTGCAATAGTGAGAAATTCAATCCGCGATGGCATCGACATCAATTGGCAACATTGGACACAGGGTGATCATTAAGCGAAAAATCCCAACTTCGACTTATAGCTGTTGTCGGAGAATATATTGTTTGTGTTTTTCGGCTCAATCCTCTTTCTATCACTCACGACCTATGAAGCACTGACACTTCTAGAGGTCGCCGTGTCCACGTACGTATCACACACGGGGACATGTATTGGACACACCACGTGGTGTATCCCTTAAATTAAATTATTTTTCGGAGGGGGACACAGCATGGACACGCGTGTCCCCCATATACACTCTCTCTCGCTGTGTATATGTGTGTGTGTGTGTGTGTACGTACTAGTCTATATATTTCCTTTGTGGGTGTATATCTTACATATATATATTGTTACTGCATACATATATGAACTATTTATTTTTTCCGTTTCAGTGTCCGTATTCTTATCGGTGTCCATGCTACATAGCTCACGACCATGCCCTCCACGAGCAAACACTTCCATTGGTGTCAATGCAATATGCATTTTCATGAGGTTGCAAAACGTCGGAAGGCCTTCGCAAATCATCGAGGTTCGGGTGGAATTCATTGTCTTTGAGAACTTTTTTTAGTTTCTTCTAATTTTCCATTTATTTATGTTCACATGTAAATGCCATTTGAGTTTTGCTCATTGGAATAATTCATTGTTTTCGGAACTGTTTTTCAGATTCTTCTAATTTTCCCTTCACCTTTCTGTTCATTAACGTCGGTTGTCTTTTGTCCTTTGCCATTCTTTTATCAACGTTTGCGAGTTGGTTTTTTATTAATAAAGAGTAGAGACAAAAAGCAAAATGCAAAGGAACAACAAAAAAACAGGTAAACACCGAATTAGATTAGTCTTCCCAATAGAGAATAATGGTAGTACCACATTAAACATCGTATTGACACTGAAAAATTAGAACCTCAAAATTTAGGACCAACAACTGGGGCCGCAATATGGATGAGTGAAATGTGATCCACACGTGCAAATGCACGTGATAAAACCACTAGTGCAACAAGATAAACGTATGAGCAACTAGGGGTCCAGAGGCTAGGACAGATTCAAAAAAAAAAAAAAAATAGGAGACTAGGACAGATTCTGGAGGCTAGGAGTATCCTATAGTTTTTTTTCCAATTGGTCTTCAATTGGCTCCTCAAACAAGCTACTAAGAATTACTCCTATAGTTTTTTTGCCAATATATATATATATATAAAAGAAGCAATTGGGACAGAATTGATAGCGAAGTTTAGACCAAATATGAAACGAGGTTTTTACGTCAACTGATAATAATAAGAAACTAATTAAATTATGACGATATATTAAATTATGCCCTACACTGAAACCTAATGCTATAAGTTACGAACAGAATGCAAGGCCTTGGTCCAAAGCTGAATACAACATTTTAGATTGATCTATATTTATAAGTGCTATTTAAGCCGATGATCAGCAAAATCATCCAGTAACATTGCGGAAATAAATTCAGGATATTTTAGGGTACTATATGCATGACACAAAGTGTTTGAGCCTATGATTGCAGCTGCACAGAGAAGAAGACAGAAAGTGACCCCTGCTTGATCAGCAGCAACTACAATTGCATATCATTTTTTATTTTTACGTATTAAATACCATAGAACAATAACATACCCAATATAGTAATAAAATCCCATTTAGTGACTTTTACTAAAGAGAAAAACACAATTATGATAATTATGATCATGCTACCCTTCCCAAACAGATTACCATTGCGGTAAATTTTCAAAAAACGGGAAAAAGATTGACAGTCAATATGAATAAGAAGTTGCAAAATTGAGAGTTCCCAAATATAAATAACAAGAATTAGTACCAAGCACGCTTAGTTTTACTGCATTTCTAGTGGCGGTGGCAATTGGCAATTGGCAATTCCAACCCAACCCGTCCCGTCCATATTTTTGTTTTTGAACAGTAACAATTTTATTAATCTCTGAAGGAAACAAAGATTAAAAGGGAAGAAGGATAAACGGCATCGCTACTAGGGAGACAACATTCCACTAGAGATCATAGCCACTTCAAACCCCAGACAAAAAGTTAGCAAGGTGCCAACCAAATGTGAAAGTTCTAACAGGACAAACCTTGTGAGGAACGAAAAAAACAACCAGACATGAAATTGAAAAAACTAGCAAAAATTAAAAGTGTTTGGTTGGGTTGATGTGAGTTGAATCCAAAAATTACCCGTGTGTTCTTCCGCCAATAAAAAACAAACCAGCAAAATTCAAAAACAAAAAAGATACCCACACAACATCCTCAACAATTGAAGGAATCGAAAGAAGTCATTCCACTCGTAAATGAGGAAAGCAATGGCGGAAGGGGCACAGATAAGATAAGAGAGTAAGGGAACTAAAAGAGGAAGAAGACTAGCAAAAGTCTACTAGGTCTAAGAACCAGGAGAAAAAGAATGAAATTAAATAAGTTAGAAGTATATATTGATAAAGAAAATGTACCTTTCCATTGAAAAGGGGTTGTGCATGGATAGTTGGATTGCCCTCTGTTGTTCCCGCCTCCCCCATTTTGGTACAGAAGCTTACAAGCTTTGGTAGCTCCTTCAAACTTAGAGATGTCAATTTGTTGAAGCATACCTGTTCATTTCTAAGTCCATCTTCATCTAGTTCTTCTTCAAATCCAACTACTCCCTCCATGGTTTCACATCCACCTACTTTTAGCTTTTTTAGATTCTTTAACAGTGGATGCATTTTGGACGGAAACAAATGCATCAATTTATTGCAATTCTTGACCTCCAAGTTCATCAGTTGACAGAAAGACCCTTGTGCTTCAAAGAGCCCGATTGATTGCTTGTCCCAAATCTCTATTATGTTACCAACCTCCGAAATATTTAATTCCTCCAAGACAGGGAAAATAACCTGAAAGGTAGTGCAAGATAGGTATTATTAATTTGGGACTCCTCCATAGAAAAGTTACTCACGTAGCATTATCAAACAAATGCTACACAAGTAATAAATCAGCTTGTTGGTCGAGGAAAATTCCTGTTAAAAAAAGAGGAGAACTTTAGAGTCATTTTCATCCAACTTAAGAACATTTCTTCTTTTTTTTCTTCCTTTTTTTTTTTTTTTACTTTTAATTAGAAGCCCACATTATTTTACGAAACTTCGAAACTAGTCTTTGTGGGATTGGAATCCCGAAATTTTATGTCCTCTCTAAGAGCATCGAAGGTCGCGAACAACCAGTCTTTCTAGCAGCGCTCAAACTAGTCTTCGAAACTAGGCATCAAGTGCTTAAGACATGTGTCACAGTTAATACAGTGATTGAAGTCTTGAACCTAGACAAGTAACGGTCTCATGTTATTGTACGTAGGTCAAATAATGATAATATAATAAGTTTAAACCTATACCGATCACTCCTCTCCATCCTAAGGGCGCTTGGGGTCTTTCCCGTGATGATATGATAAATACGTTGTCCATGAATGCTGTAAGAAATGACCGGCGAACCTCGGTCACTGCGTTGAAATAGGCGCCTAATGGAGCAATAGGATCACCGATCACTACGTGATTCTATAAGTTATGTTTTGTAACTTAACAAAATCTATGGACTATCTGAAGGATGAGCCCAGGCCAAGGAGCCCAAAAGTAAAGGTACACTGAGATGAAGAACAGCTTGAGGCCTTGTCCTTCAATAGATTTTAGGTACATAAAATCTCACATTTTATGACACTCCAATCTCAACACATAAAATGTAAAAGTCATTTTATGAGATTTTCATAAAATCCTCCTAAAATCTATAGGAAAACTACTACATTTTATCAGTTGGGAAAACAACTTCATTTTATCACCTCTCCATAAAATGCTCATTTTATGAGATTTTCATAAAATCTACCTAAAATCTATTGGAGAACAAGGCCTGAAACCCTTGACGAACTTCAAAAGAAAATTGCCTGAGAGGGACAACTCCACGTTCAAAAGTCAGATTGAGACGATTGAAATTTGCAAAATATAATTCAAAACATATACATAGTTTTTACCGTGTTCATTTGTCCGAAACTGCCGTGTCCATGACAATATGCAGGGGTGGATTGAAGAAGGCACTAGGGGTCACTCACTTTTGTTTTTTGAAAAAAAAAAAATTGTAAATAAGATGAAGTAAAATGTACATTTGTACCCCCAAGTACTTTTAGTGCATAGACGAATTGATCCAGGATATTTATGGCTCAAATAACCAATCAAATTAAAACTCTAATAATCTTCATATGTTATGTTTTCTATTTCTATAGCTCAAATTACCAAAACAAGTTAGGGCATTCCTATACCTGGTGATTGAACAAGGATTGAGCATTGGATGTTGTAGAACTTGAGTAGAAACTTTTAAGCTTCTCCATTTTCTTAATCGCAAGACACCTTAGTTGAGGGATGTTCATATTTTTGTTTTTGAACGGTAACAATTTTATTAATCTTTGAAGGAAACAAAGATTAAAAGGGTAGAAGGATTAACGACATCACTACTAGGGAGACGACATTCCGCTAGAGATCATAGCCACTTCAAACCCCAAGCAAAAAGTTAGCAAGGTGCCAACCGAATGTAAAAATTCAACAGGACAATCCTGTGAGGAACGAAAAAACAACCAGACATGAAATTGAAAAAACTAGCAACAATTAAAAGTGTTTGGTTGGGTTGATGTGAGTTGAATCCAAAAATTACCCGTGTGTTCTTCCGCCAATCAAAAACAAACCAACAAAATTCAAAAACAAAAAAGATATATACCCTCACATAGAGGGTGGGTCTCACCCTTATGTGAAAGTATTGTGTGGGTGTTGTGTTGGAGTGGTTGTGCCTCTCATTATTCATTCAAAAAACGAATCCAGAATCCAAAATATGCTTTCTGCCTCACCCCAAATCATCTATAAATTCCAATCCTCTCAACCCTTCCAACTCTTCCACCACTAACCCTGTCAGTGCTTATACGTGTAGGTTTATATCTATCTGTGTAAATTCCGAATTCTGATCAATCTTTTTGACAATTTGTAAGCAACTGATTGATTAGTTGAAATTTCTGTTACTTTAGAGAGAGAGAGAGAGAGAGGGATAGATAGGAGAGAGAAGATGAGTAATAACAATCAGAAGAAGAGGAATTTTCAGATAGAGGTGCTCAATAGTAGAAATTTTATAGTAGTATTGAACTTCAGCAGCCACCGGACCCTTTTCAGTAATCAAGTCCTTATATTTTTTACCGCCATATGCCTATCTCATAAATGTTAAAAATCAAATTGATTTCATTCATTCATCACATCACATAATTAGGCAATATTCAATTTTTTAGTACGTAATCTAGCTAATACAAGTAGACCATTCCTTTGAGAAAAAACTAGACAGTCAACAACAATTGATCAACTATAGTTTTTCATGCATACTCAGAAAATTATAGGTCACATACACACGCCCGCAATTGCGAGGTGACCATCAAGTCCTTCGAGGAGGATTGAAAAGAAATTCTTGACTTCAACAATTAAAGGAATCGAAAGAAGTCATTCCACTCAAAGCAATGGCGGAAGGGGCACAGATAATATAAGAGAGTAAGGGAACTAAAAGAGGAAGAAGACTAGCAAAAGTCTACTAGGTCTAAGAACCGGGAGAAAAAGAATGAAATTAAATAAGTTAGAAGTATATATTGATAAAGAAAATGTACCTTTCCATTGAAAAGGGGTTGTGCATGGATAGTTGGATTGCCCTCTGTTGTTCCCGCCTCCCCCATTTTGGTACAGAAGCTTACAAGCTTTGGTAGCTCCTTCAAACTTAGAGATGTCAATTTGTTGAAGCATACCTGTTCATTTCTAAGTCCATCTTCATCTAGTTCTTCTTCAAATCCAACTACTCCCTCCATGGTTTCACATCCACCTACTTTTAGCTTTTTTAGATTCTTTAACAATGGATGCATTTTGGATGGAAACAAATGCGTCAGTTTATTGCAACCCCAGACCTCCACGTTCATCAGTTGGCAGAAAGATCCATGTGTTTCAAAGACGACCGTAATTGACTGCTTGTCCCAAATCTCTATTATGTTATCCACCCCCGAAATATTTAATTCCTCCAAGACAAGGAAAGTAACCTGAAAGGTAGTGCAAGATAGGTATCATTAATTAGGGACTCCACCATAGAAAAGTTACTCACGTAGCATTATCAAACAAATGCTACACAAGTAATAAATCAGCTTGTTGGTCGAGGAAAGTTCCTGTTAAAAAAAGAGGAGAACTTTAGAGTCATTTTCATCCAATTAAGAACATTTCTTCTTCTTTTTCTTCCTCTTTTTTTTTACTTTTAATTAGAAGGCCACATTATTTTACGAAACTTCGAAACTAGTCTTTGTGGGATTGGAATCCCGAAATTTTATGTCCTCTCTAAGAGCATCCAAGGTCGTGATCAACTAGTCCTTCTAATAGCGCTCAAACTAGTCTTCGAAACTAGGCATCAAGTGCTTAACACATGTGTCACAGTTAACACAGTGATCAAAGTCTTGAATCTAGACAAGTAATGGTCTCATGTTATCGTAGGTCAAAATAACGATAATATAATAAGTTTAAACCTTTACCGATCACTCCTCTCTATCCTCAAGGGCTCTTGGGGTCCTTCACTCCTTCCCGTGATGATATGATAAATATGTTGTGCATGAATGCTGTAAGAAATTAACGGCGAACCTCTGTTACTGTGTTGAAATCACCGATCACTACGTGATTCATAAGTTATGTTTTGTAACTTACAAAATTTATGGACTATCTGAAGGTTGAGCCTAGACCAAGGAGCCCAAAAGTAAAGGTACACTGAGATGAACAACAGCCTAAAACCCTCGACGAACTTCTAAAAGGAAAATTTCCCGAGAGGGAGAGGTTTATGTATTTAGAGCACAACTACTCCACGTTCAAAAGTCAGATTGAGACGATTGAAATTGATGTTGAAAGATGAGATAGCAGGCTTCATTGTCGCTGTTCAATAAAATTGCTAAAGTCACATGGGGCGTGAACAAAACCATAAAATCTGGGCAACAAGTATGCACCAGGTTTAGTGTTTTGACTTCTCACAAAAGTATCAATCGCGACAATTCAAATTGGGTGTGACGGATAAAATTAAGAGCGCGCAACAACTTTCATCGCAACTGTTTAGAATGTCAACACTGAGATGAACAACAGCCTAAAAATCTAGAGTCAAAGTTGTTCCTGGTTTAGTATTTTGGGTACCAGTCTCACTCTCATCGCAAAAAGCCTCATCTAGGGTTTTATTCAGGATAGTCTCTACAAAATAATTTCGACGAGGAATATTCAATCATGCCATTGTTATGCCACACAAATATAACATTAAAAGAAATGGACGATAATGCTCTCAGAGTTTCTAAAAATCATTAGTAATTTTATCAGCAATTCATCTAACACAAGAAAGTATCAAGGCAATCAACCTAAGTTATCAATTAAGCTGTCCCAGTGATTTATTAAGTCTACTAGGTCACATAATTAAGGCATTTGAATGTGGTTAATTTGCAAAATATAATTCAAAACATTTACATAGTTTTGACCGTGTTCATTTGTCAGAAACTGCCATGTCCATTAATTTGAACAAAAAAATTATAAAGAAGATGAAGTAAAATGTACATTAATTTGTACCCCAAGTAATTTAGATTTATCAAAATAGCTCTCTTTCAAAAGCAGTCCATTTTGGATTTTTTGGACAAGATGAAGAGTTTTTAATTGTAGTGCTTGATATAACAGTAGAATTTTTATTGCTCAATTGGGTTCGAATTCAAAAAATTCCAACCAAATTTTGAAAAAAAAAAAAAAAAAAACCCCTGATATCATCGACTAAAACTTAATTTCCTCCCCTAATATATCGACCCTCTTCCCAAAAATTTATTGAACACAAAGCAGATTCCAAAAATAGAGCTCAAATTCTTCGAGTTGAGTTTCCACAAGAAACACAAGGAAACAGTGTTAAATTCCTACATACCATACGTACTACATCAAGCAGATTCTAGAAGCTAAGAGGTAGATTGAGTTTTCACTAGTTGAAGTACTAGAAGACTTCTGTTCTTTCCGAAGCTCAATCAATATGTGTTTTTTTCCCTACTGTGATAAAATAAAAATAAAAAAAGTTCACTTAAAGATGGAAAAATACCAAATACCTGGTATTTTGTCTATAGTGTCATCTCATATGATTGTTTTATGTTATACCATTTGTGGTGAATGTTATGACTGGGGACAGCATCAAATAAGTTATTTTATAAATGTTGTGCCATTCCGAAAAAATGTTATGCATTTTTTTTCTCTTTCTTTAAAATTAGAAGCCCAAAAAGTGTTTTGCATCATGTGAACTTGTCTGCATTTGGCCAAATGCAGATGGCATCCGACAGGCAAGGTATAGATTTTAGTCAGATTTTTGCCATCTCCAAAAATGAAATATTTGAGATTTTATCATTCATGCATGGACTTGAGGCTCCACTTTTTTTGGGGCTTATTGGTTGATTCTAACTCATGGAACTTTATTTTACTTTACCTATTTATTTGATAGAGAAAATCTAAAAATTTCCATGACCCCATGATTCAAAGAAGAATTTGATCATTTCATCCCTTGTATTTGTATTTCCCAGAAATTTATTTCATACTAATATATATGTACAAGTTACGTAATGAATTATGATACACAAAAAAGTTCGATTATCGTAAATGTAGAATGAGAACCAGAATCAGTCGACTTAAGGACCTTCACGTTCAATTGGTCTCCTTATCCAGGTCAGACATGCTGGGGAAACTCAGCACGCGAATTCTGATGATTTTATGTTTTATTGATATGATAATTTAAATTTTTTTTACCAATATAAAAATATAAAAAGAAAAAGCAATTGGGGATAGACATTGATGGCGAAATTTAGACCAATCGAAACAAGTTTTTATATTTTGGGTAAATCATGATAGGGAAATTAGTAATCACTATACAGTTTCAGCGAAGGTAATATAGGGATGACGATATTTTAAATTATGTTCTGCACTCAAACCAAATGCTATTAATTATGAACAAAATGCAATCCCTTGGTCCAAAGTTGAATACAACATTTTATCCGAACCGTCGATCGCCGATCGAATGGCTGAGCCGAGCTCAATACACTCTGTAGTGAGTTCGGCTCAATACAGGCCCTCCACTTCCCATTTTAGATTGATCTATTTATGAGCACTATTGAACCCGATGATCAGCAAAGGCATCCAGCTCAGCATTAGGGAAATAAATTCAGGATATTTTGTATTAAAATTAATTAACTAAGCGTACTGCATAAAAGCCAATATGGATAAGAAATTGCAAAATTGAGATAATTGAGCCTATGCTATTATTTTGTATTTACTGTCTTACATTATCATTCTACAATTTTTGTATTTACTGTCTTACATTATCATTCTACAATAAAAGCCAAGAGATAATTGAGCCTATGATTGCAGCTGCAGGCAGAAGAAGACAGAAAGTGACCCAGCAACTACAATTGCATATCGTTTTTGCTACGTTTTACCAATTAAATATCATAGAACAATAGTATATCCAATAAAGTAGTAATTAAATCCTATTAATTTATTCGACTTGCACTAAATAGAAAACCACAGTTATGATAATTTTGGACTACAGTTATGAAGAACGGGAAGAAGATTGCCAGTCAATATGGATAAGAAATTTCAAAATTGAGAGTTCCCAGATATAAATAATAAGAATTAGGTCTCTAGTACCAAGTACACTTAGTTTTAGTGCATTTCTATTTCTAGTATTGAACTTCAGCAGCCACCGGGAGCTTTTCATTAATCAAGTCTTTTTATTTTTTTACCGCCGTATGCCTATCTTATAAATTTTGAAAATCAAATTGTTTTTATTCATTCATCACATCACATAATTAGGTAATATTCAATTTTTTAGTATGTAATCCAGCTAATACTTGTGGGCCATTCCTTTGAGAAAAAATTAGATAGCTAATAACAATGATCAACTATAGTTCTTCTAGCATATTTAGACAAATGATAGGTCACATTACGCACGCCCTCAATTGCGAGGTGACTAGCAAGTCCTTCGAGGAGGACTGAAAAGAAATTCTTGACCTAAACAATTAAAGACTTGAAAGAAGTCATTCCAACCGTAAATGAGGAAAACATTGGCGAGAGGGGCCCAGATAAGATAAGATAGTAAGGGAACTAAAAGAGGAAAAAGACTGGCAAAAGTCTACTACAGAGAGAGAGAGGCAACTATTGGTCATTAACCTATTCTATTAGTATGTACAGTATAGTCTAATTAAGAATCAGCAGAAAGAATGAAATTAAATAAGTTAGAAGCATATTATTGATAAAGAAAATGTACCTTTCCATTGAAAAGGGGTTGTGCATGGATAGTTGGATTGCCCTCTGTTGTTCCCGCCTCCCCCATTTTGGTACAGAAGCTTACAAGCTTTGGTAGATGATCCAAATTTAGATATGTCAATTTGCTGAAGTGTTCATTTCTAAGTCCATCTTCATCTACTTCTCCTTCAAATCCAACTACTCCCTCCATGGTTCCACATCTTTCAACGCCTAGCCATTCTATCTTCTTTAACAGTTTATGCATTTTGGACGGAAACAAATGCGTCAATTTATTGCAACCACTGACCTCCACCTTCATCAGTTGGCAAAAAGATCCCTCTGCTTCAAAGACCGTAATTGATTGCTTGTCCCAAATCTCTATTATGCTATCCACCTCCGAAATTTTTAATTCCTCCAAGACAGGGAAAATAACCTAAAAAGTAGATCAAGATAGGTATCATTAGGGAGTCTTCAATGGAAATGTCACTCACCAAGAATTATCAAACAATTGCTACACAAGGAATAAAGCAGCTAGTTGGTCGAGGAAAATGGCTATTAAAAAGAAGAGGAAAACTTAAGAGGCATTTTCATCCAACTAAGAACATTTCTTCTTTTTCTTCTTTTTTTTTTTCTTTTAATTAGAAGCCCACATTATTTCACGGAAGTTCGAAACTAGTCTTTGTGGGATTGGACTCCCAAAATTTTGCGTCCTCTAACTAGTCTTTCTAGCATATACATAGTTTTTACCGTGTTCATTTGTCCGAAACTGCCGTGTCCATGACAATATGCAGGGGTGGATTGAAGAAGGCACTGGGGGTCACTCACTTTTGTATTTTGAAAAAAAAAAATTAAATAAGATGAAGTAAAATGTACATTTGTACCCCAAGTACTTTTACTACTTAGACGAATTGATCCAGGACATTTATGGCTCAAATAACCAATCAAATTAAAACTCTAATAATCTTCATATCTTCTGTTTTCTATTTCTATAGCTCAAATTACCAAAACAAATTAGGGCATTCCTATACCTGGTGATTGAACAAGGATTGAGCATTGGATGTTGTAGAACTCAAGTAGAAACTTTTAAGCTTCTCCAATTTCTTAATTGCAAGACGCCTTAGTTGAGAGATGATCAAGGTACTATCATCAGCCACTTTTTCTTCTTTCCCGTTCTTGAAGACTATGAATTCTACATTTGGACACCCTTCTACTGTCAAATCCTGCAGATTCCGTAGCCGACCAAGTATATTCGAAGGACCCAAATTCACTAGTTTCGTACACCTTTTGACTGTCATCTTCCTTAATTGGCCGAAGGACGCCGTCTCTTGATTCACCGAAGGTGATTGCTTGTCCCATATCTCTTCTATGCTATCCAATGATTCAACTTTTAATTCCTCCAAGACGGGCAAAATAACATGCAAAATTATTTTGAACATGGTTTTATCAGTGACTCTTCCATCAAAAGGTTCACCCACCAAGTAACCATTCTATCACGCATAAGAACCCCCAGTTAAGAAAGCCTTATAAGTTCTGTTTTCAATAAACTGAAATTCCCAATAGTGTGGACAATTAATGTTTAAACCAAGTTTTAGTGGGCTTGGTCAGCCATAAATTAAGCAAGATCGATAGGTAATTCCTGAGGTGGAACAGTGAGTGGGGTCGTTATGTCTATTTATTTAACAATTGAGTGATAACTTATGAATTGTGGCTCTGTTTTTTTTTTTTTTTTTGCTATGGATTAACTGGCTCGTGAAAATTTCCTTTGATACTTGATAGTCTATCTGATAACAATTTATCAGATAAGTCTCAGTTGCAGATAAGTCTTTTTCCAATTTTGAATAAACTATTCGAAACTACAAGATTATAAATGTGTACCGATTTTGAGGGTAAGGAGCTTTGTACCTTGTGAGAGAAAGGAGTTGATCTGTTCCAGTGCAGAAACATTGGAGGTTATCCAAACTGTCAAGTTCCAGAGTCTTTAATTGAGGGAACACAAGGATATCATTGTTGGTGGCTTCTTTCTCCTTCAGTTTGTTTGAGACTATCACCTCCAACTCCTTACAACCTGTTACCTTGAGTTCTAGTAGATTGTGTAACTGAGGAAGCATATAGGAGGGCAATACATACTCCAATTGGTGACAAAACCAAACTCCAATGGACTTGAGTTTGCAGAAGGATTCATCAACTTCTTTTTCTGGTTTCGAGAGTGGTTGCTGGGGCCAAATGTCTCTTATCATAGGCACCTCCCAAATTGATAAATCTTCTAGGGCAGGGAAAGCAACCTGCAAAGTAGTTAAAAAAAACTTTTATTAGTGATTCCATAGTAACGAGGTCTAAAATTCATCTCTTTTTAGAAGCACAAGATTCAAGTCTCAAATATGGAGAGCTATGGAAGACATATTGACTTCATTCGATCACCTTTCATTCTTCTAAATTAAATTTGTGCACATCAAAGAGCTCTTGTATTAAATCATCAAACAAACCATTTATTTGTCGTACTTTTCAAAGTATTTGATGATTATTACTACTATTAACAAACAAAATTAACCATTTATAATATTAAAGCTGTAAAAAAAAGGGTCCATTACTCGATTTATAATACTAAACCCTATTGGTTCTACTAACGCATTGAGCTTGCCTAGAGGCTAGAAACTAGCACTTAAATAAGTGCTACTGAATTGTATACTTGGTTTGTAACTCACAAATCTTTCTCTTCATAACTTTAGTCCAAAATTGCCATCTAAGTTGCATTGGATAAAAAAATGGAGAACTCCATGGTACGCCCCATTATGTATATATTTGCCACATGTTACCTATGATTTTGGTAATTGTTCCACATTTTTTGGTCGATTTCTATAAACAGTAGCATGATTCTGTGAATAGTAATGTGAATATTGTATTTTTTAAAAATGCTTAAAGGGTCGTAACAAGAACCAAAAACATATGTAACAAGATTACCATAGACAATGACATGAACAGTGAATCCATAACGGTTTGTAACTTGACCAAAATTATACGTAACTATAAAAAAAAAATACATAATGGAGCGTACCATAGTAATTTCCTAAAAAATATTTATTCAAATATGTGTCTGGTGTTGTTACCTTCGATTAGATTACTTTGGTTGAGAAGAATATTTTAACTTCTCTTTTACGGTAAAAGAACCAAAAAAAAGCATTCGAGATCAACAAACATAACTTTTTCTTGTTTATGGAATCCTTAATTGATGGAGTATTTATCTAGAGTCAAATAAAAAATTGAAAGGTTTTGACCAAATTACAACGGCCCACGTCAACATCTGGACATTAATTGGGTCCATTACCCCTTAAAATACTCAATGTAATATCAATCGAGCCATCGATTGTAATATCAAACCTAAAATACTGTTAGTATAACCATTGGGTCCATTACCCCTTAAAATACTTCAAATCCATCTTCATCTAGTTCTTCTTCAAATCCAACATTAATTGGGTCCATTACCCCTTAAAATACTCAATGTTATACTAACAGTTGGATGGCAAAACAGTTGATGCACTTTCTTTCCCATTTGTAATTGAATTTTGAATTGGTCGGCGAAACTTGAGCTGGAGGGGCAATTTCGGACTAAATCCTCTCTCCTTCCTTGAGCGTCCAGGAATTAGGTTCGATATCCCTTAAATGAATAGGCTAACTGTATAATTAAATAGGCTAGCAGGGTTTCTAAGTGTACTCCCCTCGCCCCATGTTACTCGGTAATTACAAGGCCTGAGCGGCTGAGCCCTATGGCCAAGGATGGAGCCAGGGAGGGGCTAGTAGGGGCAGTCGTCCCCCCTACGTTTTAAAAAATTCATACGATTACATTGAAAAAAAAAAATTTATCATCAAACTATGTAGTCCCGTCCCCCCTCCATTTTTTCGTTAAAAAAAAAATAGTAACAGCTTTAATATTTATCAAGCTATGAAACAACTTGGTACTAAAATTGGTATTAATGAAATTTAATTACAATTCTTTAATATTTACCAAGCTATGAAACAACGAGTTCCTGATACTCGATGGGGTTTTCGTTTGGGTTCTATTTCTAGTTTGATGAATTTGTTCAATGCAACTTGTTCAGTGTTAAGAGACATCATCAATGATCCAGAAAGTTGAGTGAAGTGTTGGCGAAGACAAGAAAGTGCACGATATATCATCTTGTCAATAGGTTGATTCGGCTTATATTAACTTTACCTGTTTCAACAGCTACAACAAAACATGCATTTTCTTCTATGAAATGTGTAAAGACAAGACTTCACAACAGGATGGAGGATGATTATTTAGCAAATTTCTTGATCACTTATATTGAGAGAGATATTGCTCGAGGGTTGGACATGAACTCTATCATTGATGCTTTTAATAACAAGAAAGAGCGTCGAACACAGTTCAAGATGCCTGATTTCAGTAGATACTAGATAAGCTTAGATGAACATTGACACCTTTTGCAATCTGAGTTGATATTAGAAACATGTTTAGTTTCATATGTATTTGTGTTATTTTGCAAATTTTTTTTGAGTTAGTAAAAATTCATATTGTAGTTTTTATGTTGTATATTCGTCCCCCCTACGCCAAAATCCTGGCTCCATCCCTGCCTATGGCCTCGCAACCTAAAGGTGGAGTGGTGAAAGTTGATTAAAATTTAACTGAATTTACTTTTACTACTTGAGGTGTTGATCAAAATTTGAATATTTAAATCAGTTAACCAATCAAATTGGAACTCTAATAATCTTCATATACCTGGTGATTGAACAAGGATTGAGCATTGGATGTTGTAGAACTTGAGTAGAATCTTTTAAGCCTTTTCATGTGGGTTATCCAAAGACGCCATAGTTGAGGGATGATCAAGGTACTATCATCAACCGCTTCTTCTTCTCCTTTTTTGTTCTTGAAGACTACAAATTCTACATTTGGATTGCCTTGTACTGTCAATTTCTGCAGATTCCGTAGCCGAGGGAGTATATTCGAAGGAATCAAATTCATCAGTTTCTTACACCATTCGACTTCAATGTTCCTTAATTGGCCGAAGGATTCCGTCTCTTGATTCACCGAAGGTGATTGCTTGTCCCATATCTCTTCTATGCTATCCAATGCTTTAACTTGTAATCTCTCCAAGACGGGCAAAATAACCTGCAAAATTATTTTGAACATGGTATTATCAGTGACTCTTCCATCAAAAGGTTCACCCACCAAGTAACCAGTCTATCACGCAAAAGAACCCCCAGTTAAGAAAGCCTTATAAGTTCTGTTTTCAATAAACTGAAATTCCCAATAGTGTGGACAATTAATGTTTAAACCAAGTCTTAGTGGGCTTGGTCAGCCATAAATTAGGCAAGATCGATAGGTAATTCCTGAGGTGGAACAGTGAGTGGGGTCGTTAGGCATTAATTGTGTCTATTTGTCTAACAATTGACTGATTTATACTATGATAACTTATGAATAAGTTCATTGCTGTCTTAAATAATCAGCCTACAATGAAACCCAAGATGCTGAGCAAAAACAAAACAATGAAAGACGAGGTATATTTCCCCTATCGGACGAAAAATACCCAACGTCACCGATCCAAAAAAAAATAATACCCAACGTCAATGATTTATTGTATGTTTCATTACGAATACCCAACATTTTTTGTGTTTTTTTATACATATCTTTTCCTTATCCTCAATGAAAACATTTTTAATTTTTTCCTTGGATGAAAATATATGCTCGCCTTGAACTCCCGAAATGCATCCGAAGGGCCTTTGGGCTTATCTTTACTCGAACACGACCATGTGGTGGTCCTCATTTCCATATGAGAGTTGTTTCAACATAAATAAAATAAATAAATAAATTGAAACACCAAGAATGCTCTGTTGTCATTGATGTTCTCTCTATTGTGATTGAAAATGTCATTGGCCATTGCATCATCGTTTCCCTTTTAGTTTATTCAGTGACAGTTAACAGCCTAACGCAATTCAAAATTCAATGTTGCTGCAAAAATGGTGAAACAAAGAAAAGAAAAAAAAAAGGCTCGATGAAGCCTTTAAAGGAATTGAGTTCTGGATTGGTTGTACTAAATGGAAAATGACACGATTTGAGCAAGAACACAACATTTGGGCTTGGATTTTTAAAAATAAGGGGATGAAAGGGGCCGGAAAAATGGGAAGTCACAGTAGAGGAGAATGGTGGTTGCATTTCTTTCTGAAAATTTGAAGATTATGCTTGGGTATTATTGTATTAAATATATGTTCTACTCTTAGTGAAGGTTTCCTTTATAAATTATCAAAGACTATGCCATTTTGCCAACTGATAGTATCGTATAAATAATTAGTCTTTTGAACTAGCCTTTGTGGGATTGGCTTACTGCCATCAATGTGGCACTAAAGCCAAAAGTGCAACTCACTCCTCAATTTAAATACCAAAGTATATTAAATCAAAGAATAACAATAAAGCTAACCTTATTACTGAAAAGAGGTTGCGGATGGCCAGAAGAACTTCCTGTAGTTGTTTGCGTCTTCTCCTTTTCAGCATAGAAGCTTATAAGGTTTGGTAGTTTTTGTAAAACCAGTTCCTTCAGTTTACTGAACATCACGTCACCTATGAGTTCATTTTCATCATTTTGTCCTTCAAAACCAACTATTGCCTCCATGATTTCACAAGACCTTACTGTTAGTTCTTCCAGGTGGACAAGTCCTCTTGCGGCAGTTGGGGAGAAGAGATACCTTAACTTACACTTTTCAATAGTTAACCTAGTTAACTTATCGAGCGACTGTAAAGGATGCAGCCTGTGACTTTGCATGGATGATTTTGGCTCACCAAGAAAATATTCTAAGTCATCATCACATGATTTAACTTCGAGGTATCTCAAGTCAGGAAATCCATTTCCAACACCTCTGTAATCAAGCACCTCCTTCAAACCCTTAATGCCAATGAGGGATAGCGCTTCAGCTTTATCCACCAAATGTATGAACTCTTTTCTTAAAGAGGACCCTTCATGTTTCAAGACCCTTGTTCCTGGAAAATTTTCATACCATTTGAAATTTTGATACCATTTGAAATTTTCATACCGATCAAAGTTCGAACCCACTGAGATCCTAAATCTCTTCAGGTTCTCAAACTTTAGGCCATCCTTGGGCAATAGCTTGACATTTGGTATGAAGATATGCAAAATGGTTAATTGACCATTATTCAATGATTGCCTTAGCTCCTCAAGGCCCATATTGTTGCTGCTGCTGTTTGTGCCCTCCTTTTTCTTGTCAATTATGGCCTCCCATTGGTCAAATTTGTCTGGAAAGAACAATTCCTCCAGGTTGATCAAATTGGATATGATACCTTGTGGAATCTCTGTGAGACTTAAACAATCTCTGAGATCTAACAATCGAAGACTGGTCAACTGCGCGATCTCTGGTGACAACGCCTTGATACTAGAACCCCGAAGGCTAAGCACTTCAAGGTTACTCTTCATGTCCTTAAGTGTAGCAATATCTGCCAACTCACATCCATTAAGGTTTAGCATCCGAAGCTCTTTCAATTTTGCAAGTGATGATGGGAGTCGCCGCATGCGCATTTTAGTAAAAGATAACACTGTAAGTCGCGCCATTCCATTGAAAAAATTGTCTGGAACCTCAAGATCTGAACGTTTGCTATTGTCAACCATTAAGGTGTGGAGTTGTGGGTATACCAACCCATCGGGAAGCTCTTTAATATTTTTAAAGTTTAATGAGATTGTTGAGTACGATGGCCCATTTATGGGATTTTCTGGCCATCGAAGGGCACCGTGATCTATCAGCAATGCTTTTTCGTCTCGTGAAATTGAGATACCAACATCTCTTATGACATCATGAATTTTCACCACATTTTCATGGCCGCCAGTTGTCAATAAAGAAGCTGATTTGAGGTCATCAACCACTGTAAGCACGGCATTTCTGGCCTCGTCAAATGTACTTGGATTTTGAGCAAGCAAACGCCTTGCCATGCAGTGTCTTGTCAATTCTTCGATGGGAATCTCAGCATCCTCAGCAAACAAACAGCATAGCAAGAAACAAGATCGTGCATCCGAGGACCATAACATGTCATAGCTCACCCTTAAGGTGGCCATAACACCTCGGTCAATGCCTTCAATTTGTGTGAGCATGTACTTCTTTATCTTATCCAATGCATTCTTCCACGTGTAGTCTGGTTTATCTTGCAATGCGGTTCCAAGTGCATTTATGGCGAGTGGCAAACCTTTGCAATGTCTACACAGTTCGCATGCTAGGGGATATATTTGTGGCCGAGACTCGATATAATTTCCCACCTTCTTATTAAATAGGTCCCATGCTTCTGCCTCCGGTAGCTCTGCAATTGGAAAATTTCTATCGGCCTTCATTGTGATTCTTAACAAGTCTTCCTTTCGAGAGGTTAGCACAACTTTGCATCCTGTCTTTCCATCTGAGATAGGAATACCTATTTTCTTCAAATCTACCATTTCCCAAATATCATCCAATATGATGAGATGTTTTTCCCCATTGGTGAATTTATTCCATAATTTCGTTCGCCTTCCCTCTTGATCATCTGTTGTGGCCTTCAATTTTAAATTTAAACTGCTAGCCAATTTTGATTGTACTTCCTTCACGTTGAGATCTTTAGAGACAGCTGCAAATGCGACTTGCTTAAAAGTTCCATCTTGTCGCATTTGATCGCCCACTTCTTTGACTAATGTGGTCTTACCAACACCACCTAGGCCATATACTCCAATCATGTTAACATTTGAATCTTTTAATGCATCCATAAGATCCTTGTAAATTGATGCTCTAGAATCAAAGTTGACATAATTATTGTCCGATAGGGATTCGAGTTCTGGGGGACGTGGTCGAGGGCGGGAAATTTCTTCAAAATGGCTTTTCTTAATGAGATTATTGGCATCCACTGCATGCTCTTCTGCCTGTTTGCTCAACCTGTATCGTCTCATGATGTTTGGACATGAGCATGTAATGCAACGCATGTTTTCCCCGGCAGTGCTTTGCCCCACAAGTCGATCAACATCGTTTTTCAACTTGTCCACGTCCGATTGCCAATGTAAAACATCAACCTTAATCTCTTCACCGCGATCACGGGCTTCACAAACTTTACTTTCGATATCTTCCCTACAATCGTCCAGATCTCTCATTTCATCTTGCATATTCTTGAGGTTCTTTGCATAGCGAACAACGTATTTACCTGCTTTGATCGCTTCATCACAGGCTAGACCTCCCAACTTCTCGAATACGCATTGAGGAGTACACATTTTCAGCTAGGGGTTATTTCTTCTGATATTCCTAAAAAATGTTGAAGTGATGCAATCCAAATTTAACAAGATAAGCTCCTTGTATCTGCAGTAAACAAAAATATATATTAGGAAAAAAAATGAAGAAAAGAGCAATGCATATCACTAATCAACCAAAATAATTTCTTTCGAGAACTCTAAGAGAGAGTGTAGAATATGTTAGCTTTTCATTTTATTTTTCTCGAGACAATATTCTCCATAGATTTTACTTGCTTTCGGCTTTAAGTGGCCCAAAACATAGTACTACAAGATACGAGGAGACAAATATGTTCTTTAATTTCATTGCTGATGAAAAGAAAAAACAAATATTGAGAAAAAAAAAAAGGTGAACTTATTAATAATACATAAGTGGCTAATAATTCCATTATGAGTACCCTATTTCATTTTCATGAAATATCTATTCTATTTTTTGCCGATCAAGAACTACTTTTATGCTTGCATTGTATAACCTATGTCACATACTTATTAAATATCACTTCTGTTAATGCTATATACGTAATTCATACACATTGACATCATAAAGAAATAAAAGTTAAACACAACATCACGAGTTGAAAGCTAGTCAATAGACATCGACTCTCCAAGAAATAAAAGGCCAATTGGAAGAAAAGTTGAAAGGAATCGAGTAGAAAATGTTAAGCATGAGATGCTGAGAGCTCTCACATTTTTAATTTGATGGAAGAATTTAACAAACAATTATGTAATGGGGAAAAAGAATTTAACGGAGAGGAGGTGAGAGGCACCAAGTCAGCATTTACGGAAAAAAATAATAGTGTTAGAAATTTTCGTTATCAATTTTGATGAATTTAGAAAGGTATATTTGTATAATGGAAAAAAAGTTTCGTTGTACCATTGAAATTTTTTAAAACCCAAGTTTACGGGCTATTTTGAAGTTTTCCATAACCTCTGAGAGATCAATCACATAATTCACTATGAGGAGTTCAATTGGAGGTGAAAAATGACACATTTAAACTTCTCACCAATTAATACTCCATCACTCCCATTTTTTAATGCTACTAACAAAAAGTAATGTTATTTTGACTTTTGAAAAGAAAAATGTATCTGAAAATATTTTTCGAACTTTTTGACACTGTTCAAATGTGCTCATTGATTAAAAATTAATTTCAAAATACTTTAATTTTTAATGGATAGAGTTCTGCCCAAAAATGCTCTAACGCAACTTCAAATCAACAATCCCACACAAAAAGCTCCAAAGACTTCTAATAGGAGGTTTGTTGTGCACACAAATTGGTGTCTATGCACATATCATCCGTGAGTCATTTTGGGGTTCTACACGAACAATATATGTCGATCATTAATTTTAAAATGTATTTTTAAAAAATTCAGTAAAAGATCAACTCAATCAGATACCTCTAAGTATTGAACCAAACATCCAACTTTTATACAGATCTGTGCGCTTAGTTTTTCTGCTTCTAGTAGTCACTTCAATTGTTGTCGAGCCCTGGTACAATACATGAAAAGAAAACATGAAAATGAACATGAAAAGGCATCCAATGGATGAGATCTGCTCGGTACACTATTCAAACAGTGCACCGAATGAATATCATCCGTCGAATGCCTTTTCATGTTCATTTTCATGTTTTTATTTCATATTTCATACACTTTCTCATTGTTGTCCTTCGCCTTTAAAAGAATTCAACTCAAAACCAACTAACAGTGGGTGGAGGGCCTGTCCAGCCTCATAAATTAGTTAGGGAAAATTTCAAAAAACCACCCAAACTTTGACCTCAATATCAAAAATACTCCCAAACTTACAATTTTTTTCAAGCGTACTTCCAAACTTCAATTCCGTAATAAAAAATACTCCTTCCATCTATGGATGGGCATGGGGAGGGTAGGGGGTGGATACCACTACCTCCATCCCCTCCCCGATCGCCACCGGGGATTTTATTTTAACCTCCATAGTCCATCCCCACCCCGATGCAGGAAACGGGGATCCCCACGGGGAATTGGGGATCCAAAAATCCATGCACTTGTCATATACTCATATGTATGAAAGAGGTACATATTTTTTTAACTGAAACATATTCGTAACATTGACTTAAAAAAATAAAAACCACATTTCTAAGAACATTGCAAACACTTACCTTCAACATTTCTTAAATCAATTTTGTTATCAATTTGGAGCCCAAATCAGAGAGAGGAGGGAGTGAGGAAAGTAGTTACATTGAGAAGGATTGAGTGAGGGAGTGATCAATAAACTCATTTGGAAAGTACAGAAAATAATTTCAAAGATGAAATAATGAAAACTTGGCAAGGGTTGAGTGACTTTACTCGTGAAATCCTTGTTAATGGGTTTCACTTTGGTAACCCTTACACCCAACCCAGGAATAATAATAGTTAGCTTCAACATTTCTAAGACAATGCTGAGAGATAAAACGAAGCCTGACCATAGATATTATACCTATACATATATGCATGAATGGGGATGCGGGGAGGGGAGGGGAACTAGTAGGGGCGGGGATCAGGGAGGGGTTCGGGTAGGGGACTGACAATACCATCCCCTACCCGATCCCCGAATTTTTTTAAAAATAATCCTCATCCCCTACCCGATCCCCGAAAAAATCCCCGAATCCCCTACCCATTCGAAGAGGGGACGGGTTGGATCGGGGCGGGTTGGCCGAGATGGCCATCCCTACTTCCATCTGCATTCGTTTGGCAACTAGCGGGATCTGCTGACTTGGAGCTTAACGGACACCATAAACCGTTAAGTGGCCCATAACGACGTCGTTTTGGGCCTCTTTAAATAAATAATAATCTATTCTCGGGAAAATTTTAGGAAACCCTCCAAACTTTGACCTCAATATCAAATATACTCCTAAATTTTCAAACTTTATTTCCAAAAACTATTTTTTAAAAAATAACAAATTTTTTTCAAATAATAATAAAAATGTTAAATAATCTTTATTTTTGAAAAATGTTTTTCAGAAAATTGTTTTTTCAAAAAAAATTAAAACAATTTTTTTGGAAAATTTGCTTTCAAACTTTATTTTCAAAAATGTTTTTCTTAACACACCTGGAAATATTTTTTGAATAAAAAAATAGTTCTTTTTTGAAAATATTTTTACAAAGATGTAATTATGAAAAGGGAAAATTTCATTTTTGAAATTTTCAAACTTTATTTTCTACAATGCTTTTTCAAAAGATTTTTTTTTCAAATTTATTTCAAAAAAAGAATTTTTAAATTTTTTTCACAAACTTATTTCAAACTATATTTTTTCAAAGTAACTGTTTTGAAAACATTGATTTTCAAAATAACTCTTTTGTAAAACTATTTTCAAAAAGAACTATTTTTTATTCAAAAAATATTTCTAAGTGTGTTAAGAAAACATTTTTTGAAAACAAAGTTTGAAAGCAATTTTTAAAAAAAAAAGAGTTTTAAATTTTTTTGAAAAAACACTTGATTTTTAGTTTTTTGAAAAACATTTGTTGAAAATAAAGTTTAAAAACATTTTTTTAATTTTTTGAAAAACATTTGTTATTTTGTTAAAAAATAGTTTTTGAAACAAAGTTTGAAAATTTAGGAATATATTTGATATTGAGGTCAAAGTTTGGAGGATTTTCTGAAATTTTCCCGGAAATAAATTATTATTTCTTTAAACAGGCCCAAAACAACGTCGTTTTGGGCCACTTTACGGTTTATGGTGTCCATTAAGCTCCAAGTCAGTAAATCCCGTTAGCTGCCAAACGGATGTAGACAGAAGGAGTATTTTTTTATTACGGAATTGAAGTTTGGGAGTACGCGTGAAAAAATTGTAAGTTTGGGAGTATTTTTGATATTGAGGTCAAAGTTTGGGAATTTTTTTGAAATTTTTCCAAAATTAGTTAGGGAAAGTAATCCTTAACCATGAAACAACTCTGCATGGGCCTTTGATTCGCCGTACAAAAACAAACAGAAGAGTGATGACCCATACATAATAAGGATCATAAAGAAACAATGTGCACATAGACACAAACAATCAATCGAGGGAGTCTTGTCCAAAAGCTTTGGAAAGCGTAGCTCAAATACCATATTAAAACATAGAATTGGAAACGAGTGCAAAGACCACCCAACCTAAAAAACAAGCTTTGGAGGCAACAATTTTACTAGTATGGACAAGCTCTAACAATACCGAACATAGAGTTTGCTTACCTTTGTGACAAGTTGAAGAGGTCTATAACTAATTATCGAGGATACAAGAGTTAGCTCCTTGGATATTCACAAAGCCACGATGTTTATATGATTATTTGGTGCATCTCAAATTTGAGAAGATGAATCTCTCCATATCTACAATAAAAATAAAAAATAGGAAATTAACAACGCTACATTAACCACAAAGACTACCTTTCAACATCTCAAAGATAGAAGTACAAGATTTCCCCTTAATTTTTTTTTTTTTTTTTTTTTTTGGTTTTGAAAAAATATTTGCCCTGCATTACTTACTCCAGTTTATCTCAATAAATAGAAACTCAATATAATTGGAGACTTACGGTTCTTTTTGATGATCAAAATGCAAAAAGAACATTTTTATTGGGTAACTAAGATTTTATACCAACCACCCTCCTCAGTCCTCCCTCTCTTTGTCACACAAAAGGACGATTGTGGGGTTTGGTTGATGCCGGGAGAAATAAAATTTCCATAAAAAAATAGGTTAATTCAAATTGGAATTAACAAATGGGTATTCGATCGCACATTTCCCTTTATATTAAATGCTAGAAAATCAGGAAGGGACTGATTTGTGAATTTTTGAGGGTGGATACACCTCTCCACCTATGCCTACATCTGTAGGTACACATGCATATTAAATAGTAAGGACAAAGTTGGTAAATCATACTATTTTAGGACTCAATCTTAAAACATGAAATTAAGTAATGTATCCTCAAATCCATCAATTTGGTGATCTTTCATTTCCATGCGCCATAATATATCTTTGGAATCAGCTCGTCTGCAGTTACCAACCCCTCTCAGGTTGAGACCTTTCGTGTGTCCTTCTCAATACGACAAAGATGATCAAAATCGTTCAACTTTTAAATCTTGTTGACGACTTAAGTCATGCCAAAAAATCATGTAGATCAGAGAAAAATACAGTGACACATTCAATAATTGAATTGCTATATCATATCTTCGATGCTAGATTAACATTTTTTTTTTTTTGGCACAAAAAACTTCACAAGATTTGAAAAATGAACAATTCCAATTATCTTATAGACCACTCTATATGTTAAAAAAAAATAAATAAATACACCATACATATTGTTAGATCCTTAGTTTGAATGATTGTGTTTTTTATGAGTTACTAATTCAATTAATGTTAATGTTTGGAGGTTGTTTTTTTAAATATTGGACTTGCAGGATCTCTAGGACACCACTGGATCAGTTTGTGGACCTTTGGAATTGTTGAGTATGCCTTGTACAGTTGTACGAAACAAAAAGCCTTATGAACCATTAAATGAACTTGGGCTATCTATAATGGATTCGGCCATGGCCAATATATGATTGAGGAGTTAAAACAATCAAAGCCCACTGGGAGTCCGGACTTTGTCAATTAAACAGGGGAGTCCTGTTTTCCAATTCGACTCTCTCTCTAGATTTGAAACTTGGACCAAGCTTATTGCCATAATTTTTCGTGCTCTAAAAAATTTAGAATTCTTCTCTACACTTGTATTTATTACAGTATTTTCTCAATTCAATTTTGATGGGAACAAAAATTATTAAACGGCTCGGAGGGAATATATAATTAATATAAATACAAAATAAATATTCATACATACTATATTGGTTCCTTTTATGAGAATATATATATATATATATGTTTTCCTCGGTATGAATAAAAAGGGGATATGCTTTCATTTTTTTTTTTTAAATGTTATTAAAAAAAATGTTATTTCCTAGATTTCATGAATAGAAAGTGGCTATGTTTTTTTTTTTTACAAGTATTATATTTCTTAGATTCATGCTTGAACATCGAACTATACGTAAAGTGAAACTTAAAAATTCAACAACTTTGTGAATATAAAAAATTTCAGGTTCTAGGTTTCGGCTTCCTCTATGTAAATTCTAGCTCCGCCCCACGTGATAGGAAGAGTTTACAAAAGGCCTAAACCTGAGGGTGCAATCCCATTAAGTGACTTACAGACAAGCTGATTCCAGTATTTTTCTTAGAAGAACATGAAATCGTATTTTGAACAATATTCTTTTTGTAGATCTTTATACCCTATGACAAGTAAATTTGGAAACTCTTTTTCTAACCTTTGAACTACCACTTCAGTTTGAAGAACTCCATGGTTAAGAAGTCACCAATGAGAACGCAAGTAACCCTTCCATTGTTATCAACCATTCCTTTCTCATATTGTTGGGATCTGAAAGCCAAAAGTGTATAAAGAATGATATCAATGGGCTAAGTCTAACACTGTGAATTTACACCAAAAGAGTAGAGTTTTTATGGCATTACCTGAATAAATTAGGTGTGAAGAAGATGAAGATCGAGACAGATCACACAGGAAATAGCAAACTCACGATTGAGCGGTAGATATTGACTGAAGATGGATTGACTCGTGAGCAGGTGGAACCATGAACTCCCTAAAAATCTACTTCTGAGTGAATTCCAACGAGCTCCCCTGGGGATTTCTATAATTACAAAAATCTCCACTCAAGTTTCACAAATGAAAATGAGCACCACCTTCTTACTTGTTACGAATGAATAACAAAAGATCTCTGTGTTACGTCCGGAATAAAAATTAGTATCACACGGAATGTAGACCAGGACTTTCAAATTAATGCGTTGGTCCTGTCCATCAATGCCGCTTTAATGTACTGATTTTCCTGCCAATTTTCTCTTTCTTGTTTTTTTTTTTTGAACTGCAAGACAATTTTCTCTTTCTTGTTAAAAGACATATTTATCTTCCATGTTTTAACTTTATCTCCTAAGAATGCCACAAACTATTTTGGATTTTTCTTGTCCCTCTCCCTCCCCCTCTCCTTCCGCTTCCCCTCCCCAAACGTGTTCCTCTAAATAAAATAAAATAAAATAAAAATAAATCTCCTAAAATAAAACTGATTTTCCAGCCAATTTTTTTTTGTTTAAATTTTCGTCAAACTTTTGGAATTTATCATTCATTTTGAATAGGGGCATAAAAAATGTATAAAATTGAGGAACAGATTTTTAGAAGAAAAAAAAAAACATAGGATGACACTAAAGAATTATAATCAGTTTTTTTTTGTTTTTTTTCAGGAATAAAGATAAAAAAAAAAAAAAAGAAGTACAAAAAATGGGAGGCTTTTTGTCTTTATTAGAACAAAACTGAGTTTTTGTCATAATTATCTACTTGTGGACCCACATTGGGATCTCACACATTTTTTTTTCAGTAATACAAAAACAATTGAATCAAATAACTATAGGCGTTCAATGAAAAATTAAACAATTGGATGAAATACTCATAAGCCTCGCACAGATGGTGCACTGACGGCCTTGTGGGAACCGTTTTGGGGTTCCACACAAACATCCAAGCTGTTTAATAATTTTAAAATATTTTTACTAAGTGGCTTTGTAAAATTAGTTAAATCGAATATCTTAGCTTGATCTAATCTTTCAATTTTTTGATTTAACATTATACTGAATCAAGAATTGGAATGCTAGATCATCTTTCAATTTTTAAGATAATGTGTTTTGGCCTAAAATGTCACTTTGCTTTCCCTTTTTCTCTTTTTTTTTTGTCTTTATTTGATTTTTTTCTTTAATATTTGTTAGTTTTTCATCAACTTTTTGTGTATTATTGGTTCGTTTCGACGGGGTGAATCAAAAAAGTAAAAAATCATGACCCAAGCTTAAATTTTTTTTTGAGTTACCTCAAAAAAAAGTTAGCTCAATCAGATTTTTATAAGTACTTTATCCGATTAGTTAACTTTTATTTAAAATTTCTTCAGAATTCGAGATTAATTTTGAATGAAAATTGAAACATTGGATCAAATATTTAAAGTTTTTAGATTGAGCTAATTTTCTCGGAGGCCAATCAAAAAATTATTTTAAAGTCGATGAACAGCTTAGATCATTTGTATGAGATTTCAAAGTAGACCCAACCAATCTATTTGTGCACAAATTGTGCACTAGGATGGTGTCTCTCAAAATGAGGAGGAGAGAGAAAATGACTTATGAGCCAAAGAGCCCCATTGGGAAAAGGTTAGAGGTTGGGTCCCCAAAACCCATCCGAACAAGGATGTCTCAGGTTACGTCTGTGGTTCACAACAATTGTTAGAGCATCTCCAACACTGCTACGCAGAGTAGAGAGCCGAAAGTACTGAAAAGTATAAATTTTATTTTGCCTATTCACTTTTTTACACCACCATTCCAACACTACTCTCTATTCTGGCTATTCATCCAACTAACAAAACTGATTTTTACCCCCAACCAATTTATTGCACCTAAAATTAAAGATGAAATCTACCGGATCATTTTCCCAACAAACCCATTACTTCATCTCCCACCCAGAAACCCAGAACGTAACTCCCAAAAAAAAAAACCCCAAACACAAAACCCATCTTGAGATCACACGATTCAGAGGCTATTGCTTCATCATCGATCAAAACGAGTACGGCAAAACCCAACATCATCGATTTACATCATCGATTTTTACATCATCATCGATCAAAACCCATCCGGGTGCATCAACATCATCGATCAAAACCCATCTGGGTTGCTATGGAGGAGAGAGAGAGAGAGTATACCTGAAAGTTTTGGCGTGAAAGGGATGAGCTGGAACACGTAGCGAGGGAGTCCAACTCGCCTCTAGTAGCCAGCGGAGAGGAGGGAATGGGAAGTAACGAGAGAAGTAGCAAGCCTCTTGGAGTCCTAAACAGTGGTTTCGGCTCTCTACAGTGGCCAAGAGAGCCTGAGTAGAGAGGCTCTTGGAGTTGCTCTTACAAGCCAAATGAAGGCAAAGTTAAGAGCCGGACAAGAATGGCAGACTGCGTGGTGATGTTGTCTGATCAATGTGAAGATGGAAACAAGCCTTTATTATTTGAATCACTACATTAAAAACCGTGCCGCCAGTTTAAGGGGAACAATATCATGTTAGGGCATCGTTATCTGATACACCAAAAAAAAAAATCAAATTTAACAAAATCAGATTTTTCATTCAAACTTTAGCAAGTCACTTTATCAAAAACTCACAGAATCAGACTCTCTATTCAATTTTTTACTCTTTCCTCCCTTCTTTTTTAGTGAGTAAACAGTAGGTCACCAAATTTATTAAGTTACTGTATAACAAAGTTAAAAAATCTTCAAATTGGTGAGTTCGTTTGGTGAGGCTAATTTTTGAGGTTTTGGAGGAGTTTGCTCTATACTTTAACTTAAAAGTTAAATTGTTAAGTCACATATTGATGCTCTTAAGAGCATCCCCAACAATCTCCCTAAATTTTTCTCTAAAAAAAGTTATGAACAATGCACATTTTTCATTTTACCAATCCACGTCTCTAGCAATACCCTCTATTACCCTCCCTATTTTAATAAAATATAATATATGAAGGAAAAGTATGAGAGAGACACGGTAAATTATTGAGATATATTAATGAAGCGCATCATACACGCGCTTAATATATGATACAGACAGCTAGTAAGTACAGACAAATAGATAGATTCGTCTCTTTCTGACCCCTCTATACAGTCCATATGTTGAGACATCATCTCACGATTTTTTGAACTTCTTGTTTTTTTCCCAATGTTCGAAAATTCTGTTTTGTTTTCTAATGGACTTTGATAGTTTTGTGATTTTTTTGCTACTTTTAATTAAATGTAACAAAACCATTAAATTTGACTTGATGTTATTTGCAACCAAAATTAAAAAAATGTTGCAATGAGGTCTATTTTTATGTTTGTTTGTTCCTTAATAAGCCTGTGTCTTGAAAGTTAATAGATAAAAGTTTGTACAATTATTATTTTTTCCTTTAGAAAAGGTTACAATACACACCCTTAATTTGAGTGTGTATCATATGCACCTCTATAAAATTTACGAATCAAAACAACCTCTTATTAATAAAAGTTACGAGACGCACCAAATGTTATGAATCATATTGCTGAAAGTTACGAAACACTGACAAATATTATGATTGCCAATGAGGTGACACAATATGGATCATATAATAGGTGCATATGGTACACTCCTTTAATGGATGTGTATTGTAGCCATTCTCTTGCCCTTTTGAAAAATTATTGGGTAGAAGTGGAGAATAATTTTAGAAAGTTGAGGTAAAAATTGATGTGAAATATGTAACGTGTAGGTAAAAGTTGATGTGATAAGAGTAATAATGATGTTTCTGTAATAAGTTGGGTTTACGGAGTAGCACATTTAAAAATGCACAGAGCGAGTATGAAAAAACGACACTAAAAGACGGGCCTTATTTATTTAAAATTTCTCGTTGGCATTGTGTTGGATGGGAGTTTAACTAATAAACCATACAATTGTTGAATTCAAATTTTAATACGTTTATATCGGTAGTATTATTCAATATCATCTCCTTTCTACTTTTAAAATCAAATGCTTAGTTCAACCATTTCATTGGAGTTTTGACTAATTTGTTGGGACTAAAGCGACGTAGGATAGATTCTAAATCAGCATTTGTATCGGGACGGATGTCACAACTAGAACGGGTGAGAAAGATAGTAAAGATCCAGCATTGTTTTTTGGCCTGTGAAACATTATGAGACCCTGTAAATGGTTTATAGGAATTTTTAACGCGTATTTAGACGAGAAAAGAAAAAAATGCCACAAACTGTTCAAAACTTTACCTTTCCGTCAATTCCATTGGATTAACTAACAGCGTCACTTCGGTTGATTGTACAATGGGTGCAAGTGTTTAAGAATATAGTTTAATACGTGACTCCAAAATTCTCTAAAACTGAGTCTTATGCCAATCAATTGGGGTCGGTTATATAAATCATGTTTTCCATTGAACTCTATCAAGGCTACATGTTTAGTTCATTGAGTTTTATACACACAAAAAAAAAAAAAAAAAAAGAAAGGCTAAATCATCTATTTTTCCTAAATGTAATTATTTGATGAAGTGGTTGCCGGGGTTTTATCAACAAGAATTTTTCGCATGGACATTTCATTCAATAAGCCTTACAATAACAATAATATTAATATAAACGATCGACCTCTGAGTGTGAGAAAACTGCACCATTCAATCCCAACTGTAGGGATACTGAGGGGGTCTTCCACTAAAGTGATTTTTTGAAAAAATTGGTTTTTTACGATTTTTTATGTGATGTATTGTGAGAGAATGACATGTCTCAGTTTTTCGAAAAAACAGTCTTTTATTAGTGGAACACCCCCCGAGTCCATCGAGCAACACCGAGAATTTACACAAGGAAAAAAAAGGGCAAGAAAGCTTGAAGGAGTACCTCTGAATCTTCAACAACCAAGCTAAGATGTCTGAGGTTACGTCTCTGGTTCACCACAATTGTCGCAAGCCAAACGAAGGCAAAGTTATGAGCTGGACAAGAATGGCTGAGTACGTGATGTCGTCTGATCAATGTGAAGATGGAAAATGCAAGCCTTTATTGTTTGTATCGCTATATTAAAAACTGTGCCACTAGTTTAGGGGGGAAAAAATAACAAAAACGATAGCAGAGTTTTGACTTCCCAGCTGTGATGTAATGATGAATTAAAAATTACTACTAGCATAGATGTGCACTGCATCAGGCGCCATTAGCCAACTTAACTATGTGACAATCGTGGTGGTCCCAACTGTGCCACTGGTTTAAAACTAAAAAATGATATTAAAAATTAATATTTGAAGTCGGTATCTCAGGCTCAGCATTTGACTTTTGGCCAACCAAGCGATGAGATGTAATGATGAATTAAAAATTACCAAATAGCTTAGTTGTGTACTCCGCCAAGCGCCATACCCGACGGCTCAGGAGTCCCGAATTTTCTATCCCTTACTTAATCGGCTGCCACGTAGTGCCTCGTTGCTATCTCTTCCAGCCATCTAACTCTGTTATTTCTAGGGCTACTATTGGTTTTGGAGAAGAGTTCAAAATACACAAAGAGGGAATCCCATTAACTCAATGGACTTTGTGCATCGAGGAATGTGACTAGGTTACTTTTTTTTGGTTTTTCGATACTATTTTTCTTCATCTACTATGTATATAGGCCTTGTTTGGGTAAAAAACTTAATCCAGTTTTTTGGTTTTTTGGTTTTTTGTCAAATAATCCAAAAAACCGGTTTGGTTTTTTCTTAAACTTAATCCAAATTATTCCCTTCCTTGGCTAATAATCCAGATTATGGATTATTGGATTATTCGTTTGTTCTTATTCAAAAAATTTTGAGTTCTGACCATAATTTTATACTTGTTAAATTCGTCTCGTCAAGAGGAATCCAGAAACCACAAAATCTTAATGCAAAACTAACGAATGCAAAAAAAATTTGAATAAGGACAAACGAATAATCTGGATTATTGGATTATTAGATTATTACTCAAAGCACTCTGGTTTTTTAGATTAAGATTATTACCCAAAGCACTCTGGTTTTTTGTACCCAAAAAACCAAAAAACTGGATTAAGATTATTACCCAAATGGGGCCTTTATAGTCTCTTTCTCTCTCTTCAAGGAATTAACAAATCATATAGGAAGCTTCCTGGATCCATCCTTTTTTGGGTTAAAGAACAAAGGAGTTGTTCAAAGTTTTAAAGGGCGATGACCACTCAGGACAGGGAGATCTGCATAGGGGGGAGTTGTCCATCCTTCCGCTGTATTGAGGAACGTATGTACGACCAACCACCTATCCGTATTGACGAACGTAGGTCCTACTAACCCCCAATCCGAGCTGTCCATCTCAGTAATCAATAGGCATATGTTTGTTAAATCTTATGAATAAGAGTTTATCTATCTGAACTATCGATGACGGAGATAGACGACTAGAATGCCGTACAACAGGATTAGATTGGCAGGGTCTGCCATCTCTCAAGGACATATCGTATTAGAAGATGGACACAATCTTTTATTATTTGAATCCCTACATTAAAATTAAAAACTGTCCCACTAGTTTAAGGGGAAAAAAAATCGTATTAGAAGTCGGCATCTCAGCATTTGACTTCTGGCTAATAAAATGATGAGTTGTAATGATGAATTAAAAAGTACGTAAATTACAAATCAGACGACGTGACACAAAGTAGTTTCCTATTTGCCTACACATACGTATTTGACAATTTCATATTAATTTGATGTGAAAATTCCATTACGTATTGGCGAAATCACAACATAGCACCTAAAAAACTACCACTTCGTGAGAGTTAACCTTGATAACCAATTTTGCCGGTTTGAGAAAGAAATTATCAAGTGGCATTATTAAAGAGCAATCAATTCAAAAGCCAAAAGAAAATCTTCAAAAGTTCAAGCTTTTGTATTTTAAGTTTTAAATTGAATAAAACCTCACTCAGATATGAGTATGAATTAATCGAAGTGCGAAGAGGCTTCTATGAGGTTTTTAACACAATAAGAATTACTTCAGTGTCATACCAAGTGCTAGCCGGAAGGGGAGTTTAGGAGGTTTTTTTAACAGAATAAGAATTACTTCAAAATTGGAAAAATCCTATAATACTTCGTCAAAAACTAAAAGAGGTGGGAACTATGGAAAGTAAACAGGAGGGAATTTGTTAAATATTGGATCTATTGTCAAAAAAATTCGGGACGGAGTGTCCATTACTATTTTCAATTTCGAAGGAGTGAAGTTCTGATTGATTGTCGACTCTCGTGCAAAAATAAGTAAGATTCTAGTCATTTTACAAGTTATGCCAACAAACACATATTAGAATATTAAATATTGCTTCACAAGTCGAGCGACATTGTTGGCTTGGAGAGAATATATTTTTTAATATGTTTTAGAATATATAGTTTCGTATTTTCCTATGGAAGTGCCCAGCACTTGCATTTTTAATGTGAAGGTTCCATTACGTATTGGCCAATATACGATATCGTTCCTCAAGCGAATATTGCTACTTGTTGATAGTTGACCTTGATAATCATTATTGCCGCAGTGAGAAAGAAACAAATTAGTTGTAACATTAAAAAGCAATTGATATAAAAGCCACAAAAACACCTTGGAAAGTTTGAGTTTTGTTTATTCAAGTACAAAATAAATCGCAGCTTAAAAACTCATTTATGAGTATCAATGATAGTGTGAAGAGGGTTTTTATTAGGGTTGTCCATGATTCGGATTGGTCTAGATTACTATGAATTCGAAGACCTAACCGCGAGTCACAGTTCTAAGAAAATGCAATCATTGTCCAGACCAAAGATTTACTTCAATATGCGAGCAAGTTCTGGAGTTGAATTTACATATCAAAACTAGCATTCGTTGAAATTGCAATTCCAACTTTCAACTTCATGAGTGGTGTGAAAACTCTTTCAACTTCTTGAGCCGTGTGAAATTTTTTTTATCGAACCCAAAATCAATTGGTTTATGAGTTATGAATGGACAGGCCGTCCATATTCATATATGAGTTTTGGAGATTATAAATAACTGATGTGGGATAAACTCTAACAAATGGCAAGGTTGGAAAAGTCCTATAGTACTTTGTCAAAAACTAAAGAGGTGGAGACTGTTGAACAGAAACGGTAGGGGGCATTTGTTATTATATTGGATTGATTGCCGAAGTTTATTGAAGATGACTATTTTTCAATTCCCAACAAGCAAAGTTCTAATTGGTTGTCACCTCTAGAAAAATAAGTCAGACATCTGTTTCGCCAATGAATATATATTAGGAGATTTATTATATGCTTCACAAGTAGAATAACATGGCCGGTACTTGCCACTTGCATATTTTATTATGTGAAGATTTCGTTATCCATTGACCAATTGCGATACAGTGCCTAGCTAGAAGATTGCCATTTGGTGAGAATTCTTTTCTTTTTTTTGTCGATCATTTGTCATTCCTAATCTATTACATGGGGAGGGGAGAATGAGACTCGATTCCGGGATACAGTGTGGGGCATCCAAAACTCTACAGCATAAGCTAGCCACCAATTGTCCATTTGGTGAGAATTCACCTTAGTAACTATTGTTGCAGCCTAAGAAAGAATAATGTAAGTGACAGTATTAAAGAGAAATTGCCATAGAAGCCAAAAAAAAAAAAAAAAAACAGAACACCTTGAAAAAATTTCGTTCTCTCTCTCTCTCTCTCTCTCTTTTTTTAAGTTTAGAAAAAAACGTAGAGCAAAAAGTGTGATGAGGTTTTTTTAACAATAAGATTTATTTCAGTATCTGAGCAAGTGCTGCAGTTGAACCTTACATATCAAAACTAGCATTTGCCGAAATTGTGATTCCAACTTCCAACTTTAGTGGTGATCGAGGTTGGAAAAATCCTTTAGTACTTCTTCAAAAACAAAAAAGGGTGGAACTATTGAAATAAAATGATAGGGAATTTGTTACGTATCAGATTAATGCCAGAGTTTTTCGAAGGTGACTTACTGCCAATTACAATTGTCATTAATTCGGACCAAGCGAAGTTCTAATTGGCTGGTTCTTTAGAAAAATAAGTTAGACTTCAGTTGTCTTTAAAGTTACGCTTATGAATAGTATATATTAAGGTGTTGCTTCACAAGTTGAACTGGTAGGGATTTGATTTTGACGATGATGTATAATTAGAATGAATTTCGATTAAGATAGAAAAAAAGTTCGTGTCAATTTCATTGTTATTGGGCTATTTTCATTAATTGAACTTGATATAGATAATGATCTTTCGGCTTGTATAGTTTATTGTTGGGCTAATATTTTTTGATTATTCGGGGCTTATAAATGAGTATTGGAACTTCTTATTACTCTTGAGCATATCTGACTTGAATAAACTTACGGGTGTTCCACTAACAAAAAATAGTTTTTTTCAAAAATTAAGACAGGTCATTCTCTCAAAATACATCACATAAAATTTATTTTAAAACATTTTTAGCATAACACCTCCTTAATATAAAATTATATTATTTCTTGGATCAAATGTATTGATAGGCTTGCAGGTTTTGAAATGGCCAAAAACATGCCTTGGGCCATAAATATTAAATGGATTGATTGGGCTTTAAAAAGAATCCAAGCAAGGATGTGGCTTGGGGTGGTGGAGAGACTGTGCCAAAACAGGGAAGCCCTGTTTTGTTTCTTGCTGTGTTTCATTTCGATTCTCTCTTAATTTAATCTTGGAACTACCATATTTACAATGAATTTTTCATCTATCAAATCATGCAAAATATGTTCTCCCTCTACTTCTATTTATCATGGAAAGTGATATTGGCACTCCACTTTTCTCTATTGGCACTCCTTTTTTTGTCTCTATTAGTCAAAGTTACTCTTGCATTTTATGAATAGAGACAAAAAAAGTGAGTGCCAATAGAGAAAAGAAGAGTGTCAATATCAACTCCCTTTATCATTTGTCGCTTTGAATTTGAAAATTGCAGGGGAATTGGAAATAGCCGATTTCCTGATTTGTAAATCTGTACGAAGAGGATTTGTAATAAATGCAAATACTTCTGGGTTATTCAAATGTTTCTTGGTTATGGTGATTGTGTACTGATGTATTTTCCTTCATAGATATTCTGTATGCTTTAATGATTTTGTGGCACAAAAGATATCAAGGATATCCTATCGATTTTTAACCGTAAAGGAGAAAACAAGGAAATTAATAAGATAAACATTGGACAGTTAAAAGGAAGACTTCTAGAATGTATATATAAAGAGAAGACTTCTATAAAGATTATCATCAAGCCTTCAAAGAATCAATCGTTCAACATTCGAAAAAAACAAGCCTAAGATATGCATTGTAGACCAAAAAGAGAGTTGTCCACCGTAGATTTTTATACTCTCAACGTGTGAGCCTACACTTATAAAGTCACTCTTACAAGGAAAAGGATTCTATTTGCAAGGAAAATGGTAACTTAAAACAAGCCTGAGATATGCATTGCAGACCAAAAAGAGAGTTTTCCACCATAGATTTTTATATTCTCAGCGCGTGAACTTACAGTTATAAAGTCACTCTTACAAGGAAAAGGATTCTACTTGCAAGGAAAATGGTAACTTCGTGGCCTGTATATTAGTAAAAATTTCTTAGTTTAGTGACAAATTTGCCTTTTCCTCTGCATAAAGGATCTTTGGGTGATGGAAAAATATTTTCCTAACCTATTTTGATCACCTCAACTGAATTGTGTGACAATATTTAATTTCTCGCACAATTGACCGCCCTTTAGCAAGAAAAACAAATTTCATCAGTAATTTTCATTGCGGTAGATAGATTTTGTTGTACTGAGGCCCAGTTTTCCAAAAGATTTTAGCACCCAGGTGCTAAAATCTTGATTTTTCAAATCAAAAAATGAAGTGGTTCCGTGTATCATTTTTCAATTTTTTTTGCACCAAACTAAAGTACACGAGGAGTACTTTAATTTGGTGCGGAAAAAATCGAAAAACGATACACAGAACCACTTTATCAATTTTGGCCTACAAAATGGCTTACAGTGGACTAACTAAACTTAACAACCTCTTAACCAATAATAAAATTTAAGCCTTTCAAAGTTTCAATAACTAGAGTTAGCAAACATTTATTTTAATAACAAAAAAATATTGGGTCTTATTCCCAAAAGTTACTCCATATGCTTTTTGTTATTAGTAGGTGAAACCCAATCCACTTTGACAAGTGACTGTGTATTTCACAATGTCGGGCACTTTAAGAATTTTAACAAATGTTCTCCATATTCTCCAATTTTATTATAATGCTATCCAATGTAGACCATTAGATGGAGGAGAAAAAAAGCTGACCATTAAATTTGAATTTTTTGCCAACTTATTTTGATTGCGCCAGTGTGGACCTCAACATTGCTAACAAGCTTAAGAACCTCTTAAATGAATAACAAAAAGTTAATGTGACAAATTTTGGTTATCCACTTTTGGTTATGCCATGGGAGGTACCCTGAAGTGATAATTTGGGAAAAGGAAACTTTTATACCCTGCTTTGGAAAGAAGACTTAACAATTAGAGAAACAGAGGGAGTATCTTCATCTCCATCAAGTGAAGGCCACAACCATAGCAGAGTGACAAAAATAGAGTTGGAAAGGAACATCCTCGGCTTCGCTGAATAGCAGAGTGATGACCATAGATCAATTTGGGCAAATGAAAATTGAGACTATGTTTAAGGGTAATATAAGGTTCATGCATGCATGTCGATATGTAAAGAACTTATCTTTAGTAAACAAGACAGTCAAATTCAATTCCTTTCTTACCCTATAAAATACAGAATCAATACAGAGCATCATAATATTACCAAAAAGAAACAGACCGGCGGAGTTCTTTAAAAGAGTCAGCAAGGCTAACGATATATATATATAACCTTACGTGAACTCCAGTGGGCAAACAATCCAAAAGACAAAAAAAAAAAAAAAAGCTAAGTTGGAAACGACAATGGTGTTCCAGCATTTTAAAGCAAAAAGGATGTTAACCATTCTATGTTTCCACTCAAGTCTAAGGTTGCATTAGAAGTTTCATCCAGGGGCTAGTTTGAAGGCCCAAATGATTAAGCAAGTTATTGTTGACTCTAATAACAGCATGCGTGGCTTGACCTGCTAGGATGTTACCAGGAAATATCAGCCTTGAATAGCAACCCTCCCAACATGTGGAATTTGTATACTTCCCAAAGGTTGCTTTAGTCTTTTTTGCAACCCTCCCAACAAGTGTAATGGACATAAGATTTCAGTTACATCTATCGAATCTCGAAGAAGTTAGACTCCTCGATACTTTTGTTCAAGAGTTGAAAAACGAGGGTTCACCATGTGTTAAGACTCGTATTCTCATTTCTCAGTGAAGTGCTAAATAGCACACTTTCTTGAAGTTAAAAAACTTTTGTCAATAATAAAGAGCACAAACAAACAGTATCTTCCAGGGAATACAATAAAGAGGTGAAAGGATGCAATCAGATGAAACTTGGCTGATGAAAGCCTGAGGGACTGCAAAAACCAAGGGCCTTAATTAGGAAGCCTTTGGTCTGGTGTTGGGTTCCCACCTGCATGCTACAAATTCCCTTCAAGATTTTCTTATTCCACCTTACTTAATTAACAATGCATTTTTATATTTTGTCCCACAATGTTCCACAAATTGTTTCAAGAAGGTTTTCAAAATTGACATAACCGTCAAAATATGAATTCATGCTTTCACTACAAATTTTTCACATACGCAGGCTCCCAACGAGCCCACTCATCATACAGCACCAACAACCCTTCGTAAGTCTGCATCGGCGGCCTCAACGGAGTCCTCTCCGTCGATCATTGCATCACATTCGCAAGTCTTCTTCAATTTTTTCAAGTTTTTAGTATTTTACTATGATACATTGTCCTGTATAATTGTCTAATATTCCCGACGAAATGAAGTGAATTTCGATTTCGATTGTTATTGATATGTTAAATCATATATGTTTGTGTAGATATATTACTTGATTTGATATGCAAAATACTCCTGGGTAGTTCTTGCAAAAAAATTCGATTACTACGAGACAAGGTGTTTGTTGAAATTCCTCAACCAAGTGTGGTTTCTTTGTTGAGGAGATTGTGATGTACCCGCAAACCATTTTATTTGTAGTAATTCGGGTATGTGTTGACATTTATCATCCTTATTATGTACCGGTTTGCTAGACTTGAAAGATGGAATTGGTATCATGTGAGGCCATTAAGCCTTGAATCCCCTTAAGTGCTGCAACTGCTATGTTCCTTTTGTAATTTTCATCTTATCTTTCTATATTTGGGAGTGTTTGGATTAAGGGAAAACGAGGTCGATAGGGAGGAAAAAGTGCCACTTGTGTGTTTATGTGATTCTAGCTTTTATGAGAAATTTCGAAATTGGTATCAATAGTGCTTCTTTTTTTCCCCAGTTCCCTGCTTCCATGGCGCTGCAAATAAACCAGCCCGAGCTTTGAAGTGTTTGATCATGGCTCATTCAAAACTAGTCTAGCTGACCAGATGTTTAATGATCAATGTGCTGATACTCGACCTTATACATGGGTTTAAAGAAAAGAGAGTTTTCCGGAAACCCTACAAAGACAAATGCAGAAAATCCAAACAATCAATTGAAAGTCCAATGTAGTATCATATCTGATCTGTTTATATCATACCTCTCATCAACGAAGTGGCAAATTTATAATGAGCAGCAAAGCTATCAGTTAAAAAGAGATACATAAGACAGGGTAATATGACACCTAACGAAAACCCAAACAATCAATTCCTTTATAGGTTCTGGAGCATAATCAGAACCCGCTAAATTTCTGACAAGAACCCATTTGTACACAAATGTGGTAAAAACTCAAAATTAAAGTATGTCCCAGAAATTAAGACTAAAATTCATCACAATAAAAACAGCCCAGCAAAACCATGTTCCTATTTCACCTTGTACAGAACCACACACCATTACTAGCATATCTATTGGACAGAACCACATACACAACATCATTTGCAAGAGCTACGGTTGGGAATCATATCAGAGCCGTTAAACTATGTGGTCTCAAATGCATTAACAAGATCAGCTTGCCTATTTCCAGGAATGTGTTGCTCTTGAAGAAAAGAGGGGATTAAAATCAAAGGCATATTTTCACTTGGGAATTTAAGCAAACACCTGACCTACCACCTAATTATGTCAAACAATCATAGAAGTGAATAAAAGTAGCAGTTTTAGAAGAAAGGAAAAGAAACGTATAACAGCTAATAATGGTGGGATTGAATAGTACCTTCAACCAAGCGGGATCCCAGGTATTCGTGCGTCTCCGCGATGTGGATTGAATTCAACCAGAAATCCCCAATTAGGGTCTGCTTTATTGATATCTTTTTATTACAATTGGAAGAGTATTACGGGAATAGAGGGGTTGAAGGGGAGAGAGTGAGACTAGAGGGAAGAAGATGTAACTGGAGAAGAGAGGGAAAAAATGAGATTAGAAGTAATCTGCTTAACCCCTTTTCACTTACACGACACCCCTCTTAATACTCTCTCTCCCTCACGGGTAACAAACGTGTAACTGACTAACAGAATTACAGAGAAAGAAATACAAGAATCACACTGTTCTCCCTATATTTCCAGACATAATGCAGTAGACCCCCAATCTTATCATTACCCACTTCTCCAAGAACAACCATGTCCTCAAGGTTGAAAGTCTGGGAAGCGCTGCTGCAAATCATACCATGATTCCCATGTAGCATTTTCATATTACAATGTGCCACAAATTGTTTCAAGGATGTTTTCAAATTGACATAAACACCGAAATATGAATTCATGCTTTCAATACAAATGTTTCACATACGCAGGCTCCCTACGAACCCTGTCATCACCCAGCACCAACGACCCTTCATACGTTGAAGTCCATATCTATCAATAAAACTCCACCAATTTTCATCACATTGTTCATTTTTCAAATAATCATGAACCAAATCGTGCATACATATATATTTTGATGGATTCATATTTGTTGGCCCATCCTAGTTTTTTAGACATTTGTTTCTAGATACGGCATCAGCACCACCAGTGTCTCGTGTTAGAAAAAAGAGAACTCAATAACTTTTTTCATGTCTTGCCTTGCTCAGTAATTATGGCATTGGGAACGCAATCAAACATGCATTAAAACTGCCTATCATTTGATCCAATATTGACCAGGGATGAGCCCCGACTTCCATAGGTCCTTGGTTTTGCCTCCCGTAGTGGTCCTTGCTTTTAAGAAACCGAAGCGGGCCAATTTCTTGTACTTGCTCAGTGTGCCCCCCTTTCGTCAAGTGCCCTGCCCGGTTCACTGGGCTGTTGGATGTCACTCTATCTTCACTTGAGATCAATCCACCTCCTAGCAAGGTTGTTTGCCCATAATGGTTCAACCAAACAAAAGGAGCGAATGTGTTCTTTCTTCATCTTCGGCTTGATCCTTTGTTTCGTACTATCCTATCCTTATCATTGCCTTTCTTAGTCGATCCAAAAAATATAAAATAAAAACTTTTGAATGCGGCCCTGCTCCTTGCATCTATTCAAAACATGCACTTGTCAAACGCGGGCCCCGTTCGTCTTCGTCCATAGCATTAAAGAAACCATTATCAGAATGAGTTCTTAAGAAATACTTGCGTCGCGGTAGCATCTCTTTCCCCGAGCTCTAGACCCCTAGCTTTACTGATTTAATATCTCTGTAATACCAATGGCGGTCATGTGGACAATTTGGAGCTTAAGGAGTGCTTGCTTTTTTGTAGGCAAGCATGGATTGGGAAAAATCACCTGAATTTGTGAAGATCAGATCTGCGCTGTGGGTGAAATCATCATATGAGGACAAGGTCATCTCAAGTAATGTTTTGTTTTGTGTCAGTTGGCATCTTGCTAACTCTTTTCTTGCTCTGGGTTGTGTCGTGGGTTTGTCTTGAGAGCTGTGTCTCTCTTAAGTTGTTGTTTTGCCCCTTCGCTTTCCTTTCAATCTTTGTATTCTTAGGGATTAATAAAAAAAAATTAGCTGTTCAAAAAAAGAAAAAAAAAAAATCTGTAATCTTCTTCTAGATACGACAAGATCATATAACCTTCCAGCCTCAACTATAAGAATGAGTTCTTAAGAAACTCGTTCATTTAAATACCAGCTTTGTCATTCAATCCAAACTTCCTTTAAGAAATGGCTTCATCAAAGCAATTGATTTTGTCTTCTTCAATTTTTATAATTGAGTTGGATATCTTTGAAAGCAATTGATATCTCTTATCTCATATAGCTATATAACATTCCATCATACCTTATGGTGTATTACAAAATTGTTACTTTAACATGGACGTCATGGGATGGGATTGGATCCTTGATCTGCAGTGGTCCAGTCCAGCCCATTTTCGAAGCGTCTTGGTTTATTTGGATGATCAAGATCATTCACTTTTTAGTCCTTGATAACATTATTGGCTACACCCCAAATCATATTTATTTTGAAAAATTGAATTTCGATTCAGCGTTCTACTGTTTTCAGATCTATTTTCCTCAAGATCAATTTCTTACCAACAAATATTAAATGATGTCGGATAATCACACTTTTTAGCGTGGCTAACGTTCTCGACAAGGATTAAAAAGTAAATGATGTCGGATAATCACACTTTTTAGCAATGGATTGCATATTTAACATGGGATACATGAAATCAGCTAAGCACTAATTAGGCAAGATATCCTATGGTCAATTCCTCATTATATGAGTCGTTTGTTAGGTGACACGCAAAACTGAAGCTGATTGAATTTTTCGTAATTATGTAATCAAAGCAACTTTATTTGGAGGGGAAAAAAACCTTTACTAGAATATCTTGAAGAGGATCTATTAGGTAAATGTGCTACGCTCACATGGATATAGATATCCTATCAAACAAGGATTCACATGATCACCTACTCAACTAGACGATGGAATCAAACAATTGAAATCAAATAATCAAAGCTTGGATGGGCCCAATATTGGCCGCACAACATGCATGCTACGACAGACCGCTATCTCCCTAATTAGGGTGTACGTGGATATATACCTTGCTTGGTTTCCTCTTTCTTCCACTGTTCTTGTGAATCTAAAAACAACAACATTCATCTCATTGCCTTCTCGATTGTAGAGTTATAAAATAATGACATTCATGTCGTTGCCTTCTTGATTGCAAAGTACTTGTCATAACACAATCATTAAAACACACATCAGACACATTAGCTAAGTTCACAAATTCAAAAACTTTAATTACAATCATAGAACTTGTGCCACATTTATTGTTACAATCAAGAGTATAGTTTGTGGAATAGTTGTTCACCGAAACCATCTCATGCAAACATTCATAAACATGTGAATACGAAGGACAAACAAGTTTCCAATGTGAGGCCAAGCTCACATAGGGAATTATTAATGCGAAACGGTTGATTGTAGCTGAAAACACAAACAAACTTGGAAATTAAAAAGCATTCTCCTTCATACCCTGCCAAAGGGAGAAAGCATCACCATCAAGTGAGTCTTGGATTTTATTACAAGGACCAAGAAGTTTTGCCAGTATGAGGAACTCCGACATAATCTTCTCCCCTGCTACTTGAATGTAACTTCCAGAGCAAAGTACTGATGGAGGATGGAAAAAAGTGAAACACAACATAAGATTTAAGGCTTAAAGTTCACATAGGGACTTGATAGAACAAACCCTTTGTAAGAAGGAAGAACTATAATATTGACACTAGAATTCGATCAAGGGAAAGAGAAAAGTATATTTCTTGGATTTTGCATTCTATATTTCAGACCAACTAAATAATTAAAGAATTAAATATCACTATTGAAGATTAATGAGGAATGGAAAGTTGAGACATCAGGTTTACAAGAGAAGTACCAATCGAAAAAATATACCGGAGTATACTTATTCGACCATATTCACATTATTTCGCAGAAGAATGTTCATAATAGTTGTTCTGTGCAGAAATCCTAGTAAGAGTATTTAATTACAAATGTATTTGTGATTGAACAAAGTTTTTTAATAATTCAACATTTGCACATGATTTAACCCCCAAAATGGAGTTTAACTGGAGTCTAACAAGTTCATTTTTGTTAGGAGATGTTTGATAGCGAAAAATAACACAAAATGCAAGTAGGGAATAAAACAGATCTGCAATCAAAATTTGTGATTCCTACAAATATATTTACTGTTGGTTTGGATCTCGGATTGGACAATTTTTTATTGTTGTTTCCTTGCTCCTGTTAGTTTTGTAACAATTTCAAGATTAATAAAATTTGTTTTTCCTTTCGATATATATATATATATATATATATATATATATATATATATATATATATATATATATATGTATATGATATATCACTTCACTACCACGCCATCACGATCAGTACGCCTCAACTTTTACCCTCATTCTACCGCCACGATAAGCAAACCACCATCTCCAGCTAAGATAATTGAGCACCATTACTTAACAATAGACAAATACATAGGTCATCAAATTCAGGAGATTTTGTAAGTTTAAGAGAATACACGTAAATTTTTATAGTAATATGAACATTGTCTTAAAAATTACATCGCATCAGAAACTTTTAGGAATAATTAAAGAGTAGTTTACATATATAGGTGATAAAAAGGTTTTATGAACACTAATATAGGTGTGATAAAAAGGTTTTATTATTAGGACTAGATTACTTCAATTAATGGGAACCGGTCGATACGCATGTGATTTTTCTTCCTCACCGGTATATCGCGGTGTAACAGTATCGGAGAGGCCAAAAATCGTTACGTAACGTAACGGCCAATAAAATACGTTACATTACATAACGGATTCCTACTTCACTGATCTCAATAGATAAGACCGATATTATGAAAAGCTAGTGACACGATTATGCTGTGGCTTAGACAGTTAATAAAGCTAAGAAAAAGAAAAGATCACAACAGATAGCAAAACAAAAAGTAACTTAAGACGGTCATATGTAGCCGTACCATTATTATTAGCTAGCGACGCAAGATCAATCGAGGTTGGAAATATGATCTTCAGTCTCCTCCTCCTCCTCCTTCCTCTGATCATCCTCATCCTTGTTTTCTCCTCCTACTCCTTTGTTGTCGTCGGCGTTCTTGACGTCCTCCTCCCCGTCTTCTCCTTCTTTATCATGGTCATTGCTGTCTTCATCTTTGCCACTAGTACCAGATTCCTATTCCAAAGAAAGTGGAAAACTAAGAAACTAAACAAAACAAAAAGAAGAAACCAAGATATGAAGCACCGTGCATGTTGAATTTCTGCCTTTCTGATAAATATTCAAAGACAAAGTGCAGACACGTTGCCTTGACATCTTTTCAAAGATTTTATTGAGAACATTTCACAGATATCAAGTAGGAAGGTACGTATGCACAACACAACGGAATAGTTAAGGATAGCCCGTAGGACGTTCGCACAATCTATCGGCAATGTGGGGAGTTTATTACCAAATCAGTTTGGGAGGCTCTAAGAACAGTGAGGAATCCGTTTGGTTCAGTGGATGGGCTTTTACTAGTTCCTCTTGTGTGCTTTGTGATGGGGAAGAAGAAACCAATTGTCTGTTATGTTTTGCTTGTCCTTTCTCTAGGTGGATGTGGCAGCATATTTTGGACAGATGTGGAGTGAGAAGACGTAACTTGGGTTTTATTCAGGAGTTGGCATGGTTTATACATAACTGCAGCTGTAATTCTGCTATGAATTCTTTGCTTTAATTGGCGTGGTTTTGAGGAATGTCATTGAAGATATGCAGCCTTGTTTGTTTTCATGGAAGCATGTGACGAATCCTTCTGTAAGGGGAAAATTAAAGGTGGCCTGGAACGTAAAACTCTGTGCATATATAGGTTCTTGTTAGTTTTCTGTTTTGTGCAGCTTTGTTTGTTGGCTTGTGTGGCCTTTTCTTAGTTGGTCTTGTACAGTTTTGACGTACCGTACACCCAATTACGTATGTTTTTGGTTTTGTTACGTGTCATTTTGGTGATTATTACATATTTTTTGGCAGATTAATTAACTTTAACAATAATGTGAATAGGAATTTTTTTTTAAGACCCATAACAAGTCGTAATAGCTCGTGAATAGTGAATTTGTAAAAATCAGTAACTTGACCATAACAATACGTACAAGTATTAGCATTGTACGTAACAAGTAGTATAAAAAAGGCTTATGGGGCGTACCGTAAGCCTCTTAACAAAGGAGTGTAGTGTAGCGTTCTAAAAGAAAACATCATATATGAAGCATGGTTGAATAGTTTCACATAAATTTAAAGATGAGCGTCACACAAGACCAAGTTAGAAATGCTACCTCTATGGCTACCTCTTTTGTAGAAGTCCCGTTGACTAAAAACATTAAATTGGGAGCGATGCAAGATGTTTCTAAGATAATCAGTCCCCATGGATGCTGCAACAAAAACTGATATTATCATATATGGAACAAACATTAATGGGACGTACTTTACGTCCCTTTTCAATGAGGCGTAGCATAGCGTTCTTAACAGAAGGAAAAAAAAAAAAAATCACATATGGAGCATAGTGTTTATTGTCAGTCACACAAGACCAAGTTAGAAATCCTAACCTGTATGGTTAACTCTTTTATATTGATCTCCAACACTGGGAATGCATCCTGCAACAGAAATTGATGTTATCATGTCGTAAGCGACAACTATTGAGGCATGTTCATCCGATGGGAATACAGGATAAAGGATATATAGTACTCCCTTTGTCCCTTTTAAAATTTGTGTTTTCATAAATTAAACTTATTATAGAAACATATACCATTCAGATCAACTTTTACCTTCAGTTTATACCTTTCACATCAACTTTTATCTCAACTTTTCAAAATTATCCTCCACTTTTAATTTTACCGAATAACTATTTACACATTAACTTTTCTAAACGCAAAATAATAATTGTACAAATTTTTACCCAATAATTTTTTAAAATAATGGGGCAATCCAAAATGGAAAACTCTACACTTATTTAGGGATGGAGGAAGTACTTTTACTACCAAGAGGAAGCCATGAGCCTACGGGGTCCCATGGACAAATACGGCTTGGGATCCTCTATCCCCGTCCCACACCCTCTTATTTGACCCCTGTCCCAACTTAATCTCTGCCCTTGAATCGCTCTCTCTCCCCCTCACCCCAATCACCAATTTGTCAATCCTATGGTGGAGGGAAACACAAGCATTGAAAGGATGGGCCCACTATATACACCCAGCGCAATTCACTTGCCAGATGGGAAAATACGCTGACGTTTCTTGCAATTAAAATGACATAGCAGAGTCGGTGGTATTGTAAGTAAACAAAAAGTCTATCACGGATTCAATTAGGAAGGAATTTGATATTAAAACAAACTTTTATGGTTCGTCTTCCATTACAGTAATTCAGTCTATAATTTAACCATCATGTTAAATATAAACTTTTATGGTTCGTCTTCCCTTTTTTTTTTTTAGTTCGATGCATGGGATGAGATCACTGGTAATATCTATACTTCAAAAGGTCATCCACAGTGGAGTTCATCCTTTTCGGCTACAACAGATAAAATTTACGGAAAAATGCAAGTTAAAAACAAGAGAGAGAGACTATTAATTTTGGTGTGGAAGGAGGCTTCTTTAGGTCGAACAACGCAACCTTTATGTCGATCAACTTAAACAGGAGAGAAAGACTATTAATTGCTATGAGTGTCGTGTGTACATGAGCGAAATAGCATATGAGTGTCGTGTGTTCTACGATAGGCACAAAACATAAACAGGAGAGAAAGACTATTAATTTGGCATATACTCCAAAGGTCCTTTTTTATTTGGTTGAAAGTAACTTTCAGCTTCCAATTTTCGTTAGGTTTAATTTAAGTACAATTTTTGTTTTCTTCAATTTCATATTTTACGAATTTATAGTTCTCGGATAATATACATAGGTGCACATAGCCGTATATCGCGCGGGTTCATGCTAGTTAAAATTACGTAGGAGAACATTTCTAATAACAAGTTTAACTTGCTAATCACATAGCCCCACGTGTTTACGTGGACTCAAGATTGATGCGGTGTCTATTTTATATTCGGGTGTTTTATTCAAATTTTGACTAATCTTAAGAACTTGGAGTTAACTATTGAATAACTCCCTGGTGTCCCCCATTTTTTTTCCCACTAGCGATGAATTTTTTTTGACCAATTAGACAATTGTTACCCAAATAGACTTGCTCGTTTTTTCAGATTTGGGCTAGTACCCCTGACCCAACCGTCCATCCTGCAACCGATAGCTTAGATTCACAGATGTATTAGTACCGCTAAGAGTTAACAAATACATCTCAGCTATCGATGATGGGATTGACAGTCGAATCAGGAAGATAACAATTATGTAGTACCTTGGGGCAGCACACGGACCCAAATATTGGAAAGAAAATGGGCACTACCGGTGCCCAACTGAATTACTGGGCCGTGTTTAGCCCATAAATACCCAGACCAAGGCCCACATCTGAAACCCAATCCACCCATTGGTAACAATAAACTCACCTATCCACAACACCTCCTTCTCTCTGTTCTTATACTCTTCTTTTTCTCCCGAAACTACCCCCTCCCGCTCTTTCTATTCTCACTCCAGGACCTCATCGAGACAAACACGATGGACTCGTTTGATCACTTTTTCGAGCAATTTTGAAAATCGACAGAAATAAACAGTGTGAACGTGTGATCAATCAACAGAAAAACATGCATTGATTAGTGTTTTGACCACTCGGACTCCGATACCAATTGTTATGCCCCAAACTAAACCAAACGAAACACACATGACCACAAGATATATAAATGGTTCCCCATACTCAGGGTACTCCACAGAGGTTAATCGGATAAGCACTATAAATAGACGAGCTTACATGTGAGAATCTCACAACACTCTCTCATCTATTTGCGATTTACTTTTCAACCTCACCGATCTCTCTCTCTTTGGGCTACAAAACACAAAGCCTATAAAGGACAAGAAACTCCAACGCCAAACAAGAAGAGAGACTAAAATATTACTCCTGGAATTTCCTAGGAGTTGGAACGGTGATATAGGTGATAGCAAACTATGAGGATGGGAGCCACACTCTATCTTTTTTTTTTAGATTGTCCCACCCCGAGAGTTGCATGCCCAATCCTGCGGTCTTTCTGGACTTGCCCCTAAGCGGATCAAGGCCGCAAGTAAATATCAAATAGAAATGTCGATACATTGTACGTATGGAGGAGTTTCGGATACCAATTGGTCGATGGAGGAGTTTCGGCCCCATTGTGTTCGGCTACAGATTCCTTGAACATAATTTTACCTAAATTTGGGATTCTCAATTGTGGATCCAATCTTATTCCTATTTTAATTAAACTAGAGGATTTTACACATGTCCCTGCTTCTAGGTGCTTTTCATGGCTATAATAACCTAAAAAGTTAAAAAAAATAGTAAAGACCTTTGTACCTTGTTGGAAAAGGCGAGTTGCATTTCAGCACATAACCTTTTGAGATTAGGCAAATTTTGAAGTATCACAGTCTTCAACTTAGCTAACGGAATGATATCATTGTTGGTCGCTTCTTTCTCCTTCAGCTTGTTTGAGATTATCACCTCCATCTCCTTGCAATTTGCTATCGCGAGTTTTTCCAAATTTTGTAACTGGGGAAGCATATAGGATGGAAATACATACGCCAATTGGTCACATTTGTAAACATGGATGGACATAAGTTTGTAGAAGGATTTAGGCTTTTTTTCTAGTTCTGGAAGTGGCTGCTTGTCCCAAATCTCTTTTATCTTAGGCACCTCCGCAATAGTTAAACGTTCCAAGGCAGGGAAAGCAACCTGCAAAGTTGTTTGCAACACATTCAGTTGTAATTGTATAAAAATATGTTCCGATCAAGCTCTAAAATCTATCTTTGCTTAGAAGCGCCAGATTTGAGTTTCAAAATATGGCGAATATGGTAGACATATTGACTCAGTTCAATCACCTTTCTTTCTTGCAAATTCCAAATTTTTTTTGCACAACACGAGCTCTTTGAATTGAATATTTTGACACAGCTTATTTGTTACACTTTCCATTTCATATGAAAAATAACAATAAACACATATGATAATTTAACAGATTAGGTATGATACACTTTTCTAAATTGCCAAGTTTGCATTAGTAAAAAAATTCAACCAAGCATGTAAAAATCAAAAAGCGTGAACTATGAGAAAAAAGAGATCAATATTGTTAAATGTAATATAAATACCAAAATGACAAATTTCTCAAATTTCTAATTGGAAACAATTGATAAAATGACATAATGGGTATATGATTCACTCGTCCAAATTGAATTTTTTTTTTTTTTTACTATGGAGAGAAAAATAAAAGAGTGCAACCTAACAAAAATAGTAACAGAGATACCTACCAAAATGAAATTTTTATTAGATTAGTAAACAGGGAAAACATTAAATTAACATATGAGAACAAGACAGTGATGTTCTTCATTATTTGATGTTAGGGAGGGTTTCAATTAAGTCTTTTATGGTATTCGACATTGCACGCAAAAGTCTATTGTTAGAGTGGTCGTAGAGAGTGACATTGTGTACTCAAATCCATGGAGCACTCATCTTTTACGGCACAGACTACTTACTATATTTCATACTGTTTGCTCCCCATGCATGCGCACCTAAGCGCTGAGAAGGCTGATTGGTGTTACTTACCCGTGTGCATTAATAACAATCTTGATTCCCTATCTCTTCTCAATCTGTATTTCGTTTCAGAATTATTAATTAACATTCTACTAGCTTAGCTTAGTTAATATGTATGATGGAACTGATATGTCATAAACATATGACTACTTTTCAATTTGTAGTAGTAGATATGAAATAGCAATGTAGATACAATGTAATTATTAAATTGGGTTGGTTGATGGAGGAGTTGTGGCCCCGTTATGTTCAATTACAAATTCATTGACTCGTGAATTTTTTTGTAGATAGTTTAATATAACTACTATTAAATTTACGTGATAACCTAATTGTACGTTAATTTTAGGATCTCAATTGTGGATCAAATTTTCTTCCAATTTTAATCAAACTACATGATTATATATATGTGTCTGGTTCTAGGTGCTTTTTCATGGCCATAATAACCTAAAAAGGTAAAAAAGGGAAAGACCTTTGTATCTTGTTGGAGGTCGAGTTGCATTTCAGTACAAACTTTTGAGATTAGGCAAAATGTGAAGTTATCGGTGGTGGATGTTTCACGTTTTTAGCTTATAGTGCCCAAAACAAGAAAAGAGCAGCCTATGCCAAATTGTGAATACGTTCTTAGCTTCTCTTTTAAAAATTCTACGACTTAAATGTTTCTTCGGTTCACATGCACCTTTTGGGTCGTGAAGCAATTTGCCGATCCTATGTTTGTCTATCTGTCAAATTTAATTGATGAATACACTTCAGCTTAATTTGGGACTCTTAATTGCTGTCCGAACTCCGAACTTGCGGATCAATCGAGACCTTTTCCGATTTTGAGTAATTAAACTACAGGACTAGAAATGTGCGCATGCTTTTCTATATTCAGGGCCATGATCAAGCAAAACAGGGTAAGGACTTTTGCACAAGATTCAAGTCTCAAAATATGAAGAGCTATGGAAGACATATTGAGCCAATTCGGTTACCTTTCATTCTTCTAAATTAAATCTGTGTTCACATCAAGAGCTCTTGTTATAAAATCTTCATACGAACCGTATTAATTTGTTGCACTTTTTATGTATTTGACGAATTACTACTACTTTTAACAAGCAAAATTAATCATTTATAAAATTAAAGCCATCATAAAAAAATCCATTAACCCGATGTATAACTCAGATCCCTATTGGCTACAATTCTGTTACTTAAATAAGTCACCAAAACTTGCCAATCCCATCTATGAAGGGATTGAATCGATGGAAGAAGGAATTGTGGCTCTGTTTTTTTTTTTTTTTTTGCTATGGATTAATTGGCTCGTGAAAATTTCCTTTGATACTTGATAGTCTATCTGATAACAATTTATCAGATAAGTCTTAGTTGCAGTCCGTAACTTGCAAATAAGTCTTTTTCCAATTTTGAATAAACTATTCGAAACTACTAGATTATAAATGTGTACCCATTTTTATGTGCTACGGTCGAAGCAAAAGAGGGTAAAGAGCTTTGTACCTTGTGAGAGAAAAGGAGTTGATCTATTCCAGTGCAGAAACACTTGAGGTTATCCAAATTCAAAAGTTGCAGAGTCTCTAATCGAGGGAACACAAGGATATCATTGTTGGTGGCTTCTTTCTCCTTCAGTTTGTTTGAGACTATCACCTCCAACTCCTTACAAAAGCTTATGTTGAGTTCTAGTAGATTGTGTAACTGAGGAAGCATATAGGAGGGCAATACATACTCCAATTGGTCACATTCCAAAACTTGAATGGACTTGAGTTTGCAGAAGGATTCAACTTCTTTTTCTAGTTTCGAGAGTGGTTGCTGGACCCAAATCCCTGTTATCATAGGCACCTGCCAAATAGTTATATTTTCTAGGGCAGGGAAAGCAACCTGCAAAGTAGTTAAAAAAAAACTTTTATTAGTGATTCCATAGTAACGAGGTCTAAAATTCATCTCTTCTTAGAAGCACGAGATTCAAGTCTCAAATATGGAGAGCTATGGAAGACATATTGACTTCATTCGATCACCTTTCATTCTTCTAAATTAAATTTGTGCACATCAAAGAGCTCTTGTATTAAATCATCAAACAAACCATATATTTGTCGTACTTTTCAAAGTATTTGAGGATTATTACTACTATTAACAAACAAAATTAACCATTTATAATATTAAAGCTGTAAAAAACAAAAGGGTCCATTACTCGATTTATAATACTAAACCCTATTGGTTCTACTAAGGCCCAGTTTTCCAAAAGATTTTAGCACCCAGGTGCTAAAATCATGATATTTCAAATAAAAAAATAAAGTGGTTCCATGTATCGTTTTTCGATTTTTTCCGCACCAAATTAAAGCACACCTCGATTACTTTAATTTGGTGCGAAAAAAATCGAAAAACAATACACGGAACCACTTCATTTTTTGATTTGAAATATCATGATTATAGCACCTGGGTGCCAAAATCTTTTGGAAAACTGGGCCTAACGCATTGAGCTTGCCTAGAGGCTAGAAACTAGCACTTAAATAAGTGCTACTGAATTGTATACTTGGTTTGTAACTCACAAATCTTTCTCTTCATAACTTTAGTCCAAAATTGCCATCTAAGTTGCATTGGATAAAAAAATGGAGAACTCCATAGTACGCCCCATTATGTATATATTTGCCACATGTTACCTATGATTTTGGTAATTGTTCCACATTTTTTGGTCGATTTCTATAAACAGTAGCATGATTCTGTGAATAGTAATGTGAATATTGTATTTTTTAAAAATGCTTAAAGGGTCGTAACAAGAACCAAAAACATATGTAACAAGATTACCATAGACAATGACGTGAACAGTGAATCCATAACGGTTTGTAACTTGACCAAAATTATACGTAACTATAAAAAAAAAATACATAATGGAGCGTACCATAGTATTTTCCTAAAAAATATTTATTCAAAATGACTCAATTTTAAAAATATATATTCCGAAACCATGGAGAATTTTCATGCTCTTTCATATTCATTCACCACAAAGACGTTGCAATAGTGAGAAATTCAATCCGCGATGGCATCAACATCAATCGGCAACACTGGACCCTGGGTGATTATTATGCGAAAAATCCCAACTTCGACTTATAGCTGTTGTCCGAGAATATATTGTTTGTGTTTTTCGGCTCAATCCTCTTTCTATCACTCACGACCTATGAAGCACTGACACTTCTAGAGGTCGCCGTGTCCACGTATCACACACGGGAACATGTATTGGACACACCACGTGGTGTATCCCTTAAATTAAATTATTTTTTGGAGGGGGACACAGCATGGACACGCGTGTCCCCCATATACACTCTCTCTCGCTGTGTATATGTGTGTGTGTGTGTGTGTGTACGTACTAGTAGTCTATATATTTCCGTTGTGGGTGTATATCTTACATATATGTGTGTACCAGTATATATACTAGTATATAACAGTGTAGATATGTTACATATTAAAAGAAAAGTGAGTATATATATATATATATTGTTACTGCATACATATATGATTTATTTATATATATAATTATTTATTTTTTCCGTTTCAGTGTCCGTATCCATATCGGTGTCCATGTTACATAGCTCACGACCATGCCCTCCACGAGCAAACACTTCCATTGGTGTCAATGCAATATGCATTTTCATGAGTTGCAAAACGTCGGAAGGCCTTCGCAAATCATCGAGGTTCGGGTGGAATTCATTGTCTTTGAGAACTTTTTTTAGTTTCTTCTAGTTTTCCATTTATTTATGTTCACATGTAAATGCCATTTGAGTTTTGTTCATTGGAATTCATTGTTTTCGGAACTGTTTTTCATCTTCTAATTTTCCTTTCACCTTCTGTTCCCATTCCAGATATGTTCATTAACGTAGGTTGTCTTTTGTCCTTTGTCATTCTTTTATCAACGTTTGCGAGTTGGTTTTTTATTAGTAAAGAGTAGAGACAAAAGGCAAAATGCAAAGGAACAACAAAAAAACAGGTAAAACACCGAATTAGATTAGTCTTCCCAATAGAGAATAATGGTAGTACCACATTAAACATCGTATTGGCACTGAAAAATTAGAAACTCAAAATTTAGGACCAACAACTGGAGCCGAAATACGGATGAGTGAAATGTGATCCACACGTGCAAAATGCACGTGATAAAACCACTAGTGCAAGATAAACGTATGAGCAACTAGGAGTCTAGAGGCTAGGACAGATTCAAAAACAAAAAAAAAAAACTAGGAGACTAGGACAGATTCTGGAGGCTAGGAGTATCCTATAGTTTTTTTTCCCAATTGGTCTTCAATTGGCTCCTCAAACAAGCTACTAAGAACTACTCCTAATAGTTTTTTTTTTGCCAATATATATAAATTTAAAAAAAAAAAGAAGAAGCAATTGGGACAGAATTGATAGCGAAGTTTAGACCAAATATGAAATGAGGTTTTTACGTCAGCTGATAATAATAAGAAACTAATTTGACAGGGAAATCAGTAATCACTATTAAGTTTGAGCAAAGGTAATTTGGGAATGACGATATATTAAATTATGTCCTACACTGAAACCGAATGCTATAAGTTACGAACAGAATGCAAGGCCCTGGTCCAAAGCTGAATACAACATTTTAGATTGATCTATTTATAAGTGCTATTTAAGCCGATGATCAGCAAAATCATCCAGCCTAACATTGCGGATATAAATTCAGGATATTTTAGATTAAAATTAACCTAGGGTACTATATGCATGACACAAAGTACGTAATCCAGCAAATACATGTGGACCATTCCTTTGAGAAAAAACTAGACAGCCAACAACAATCGATCAACTATAGTTTTTCATGCATACTCAGACAATTATAGGTCGCATACACACGCCTGCAATTGCGAGGTGACTATCAAGTCCTTCAAGGAGGATTGAAAAGAAATTCTTGACCTCAACAATTGAAGGAATCGAAAGAAGTCATTCCACTCGTAAATGAGGAAAGCAATGGCGGAAGGGGCACAGATAAGAGAGTAATTAAGGGAACTAAAAGAGGAAGAAGACTAGCAAAAGTCTACTAGGTCTAAGAACTAGGAGAAAAAGAATGAAATTAAATAAGTTAGAAGTATATATTGATAAAGAAAATGTACCTTTCCATTGAAAAGGGGTTGTGCATGGATAGTTGGATTGCCCTCTGTTGTTCCCGCCTCCCCCATTTTGGTACAGAAGCTTACAAGCTTTGGTAGCCCAGACAAACTTAGAGATGTCAATTTGTTGAAGCATACCTGTTCATTTCTAAGTCCATCTTCATCTAGTTCTTCTTCAAATCCAACTACTCCCTCCATGGTTTCACATCCACGTACGTTTAGCCTTTTTAGATTCTTTACCATTGGATGCATTTTGGATGGAAACAAATGCGTAAGTTTATTAAAACCCTCGACGTCCACGGTCATCAGTTGGCAGAAAGACCCTTGTTCTTCAAAGACTAGGATGTCCCAAATCTCTATTATGTTATCCAACTTCCAAATTTTTAATTCCTCCAAGACAGGAAAAATAACCTGAAAGGTAGTGCAAGATAGGTATCATTAATTTGGGACTCCTCCATAGAAAAGTTACTCACCAAGCATTATCAAACAAATGCTACACAAGTAATAAATCAGCTTGTCGGATGAGGAAAATTCCTGTTGAAAAAAGAGGAGAACTTTAGAGGCATTTTCATCCAACTAAGAACATTTCTTCTTCTTTTTTTCTTTTAATTAGAAGCCCACATTATTTTACGGAACTTCGAAACTAATCTTTGTGGGATTGGAATCCCGAAATTTTATATCCTCTATAAGAGCATCCAAGGTCGCGATCAACTAGTCCTAACAGCGCTCAAACTAGTCTTTGAAACTAGGCATCGAGTGCTTAAGACATGTGTCACAGTTAACACAGTGATTAAAAGTCTTGAACCTAGACAAGTAACGGTCTCATTTTATCACCGTTCACTACGTGATTCATAAGTTATGTTTTGTAACTTACAAAATTTATGGACTATTTGAAGGTTGAGCCTAGACCAAGGAGCCCAAAAGTAAAGGTACACAGAGATGAACAACAGCCTAAAACCCTCGACGAACTTCTGAAAGGAAAATTTCCCCAGGGGGAGAGGTTTATGTATTTAGAACACAACTACTCCACGTTCAAAAGTCGGATTGAGACGATTGAAATTGATGTTGAAAGATGAGATAGCAAGCTTCATTGTCGCTGTTCAATAAAATTGTTAAAAGTCACATGGGGCGTGAACAAAACCATAAAATCTGGGCAACAAGTATGCACCAGGTTTAGTGTTTTGAAGTCTCACAAAAGTATCAATCGCGACAATTCAAATTGGGTGTGACGGATAAAACTAAGAGCGCGCAACAACTTTCATCGCAACTGTTTAGAATGTCAACACTGAGATGAACAACAGCCTAAAAATCTAGAATCAAAGCTGTTCCTGGTTTAGTTTTTTGGGTACCAGTCTCACTCTCATCGCAAAAAGTCTCATCTAGGGTTTTATTCCGGACAATCTCTACAAAACAATTTCGACGAGGAATATTCAATCATGCCATTGTTATCCCACACAAATATAACATTAAAAGAAATGGACGATAATGCTCTCAGAGTTCCTAAAAATCATTAGTAATTTTGTCAGTAGTTCATATAAGACAAGAAAGAATCAAGGCAATCAACCTAAGTTATCAATTAAGCTGTCCCAATGATTTATTAAGTCTACTGGGTCACATAATTAAGGCATTTGAATGTGGTTAATTTTCAAAATATAATTCAAAACATTTACATAGTTTTGACCGTGTTCATTTGTCAGAAACTGCCATGTCCATTACTTTGAACAAAAAAATTGTAAAGAAGATGAAGTAAAATGTACATTAATTTGTACCCCAAGTAATTTAGATTTTTCAAAATAGCTCTCTTTCAAAAGTAGTCCATTTTGATTTTTTTTGGACAAGATGAAGAGTTTTTAATTGTAGTACTTGATATAACAGTAGAATTTTTATTGCTCAATTGGGTTCGAATTCATAAAATGCCAACCAAATTTTGAAAAAAAAAAAAAAAAAACCCTGATATCATCGACTAAAACTTAATTTCCTCCCCAAATATATTGACCCTCTCTGTCTCCTCTCTCCCAAAAATTTATTGAACACAAAGCAGATTCCAAAAACAGAGCTCAAATTCTTCGAGTTGAGTTTCCACAAGAAACACAAGGAAACAGTGTTAAATTCCTACATACCATACGAACTACATCAAGCAGATTCTAGAGGCTAAGACGTAGATTGAGTTTTCACTAGTTGAAGTACTAGAAGACTTCTATTCTTTTCGAAGAAGCTCAATCAGTATGTGTGTTTTTTTTTCCTACTGTGATACAAAAAAGTTCACTTAAAGATGGAAAAAATACCAAATACCTGGTATTTTGTCTACAGTGTAGTCTCGTATAATTGTTTTATGTTATACCATTTGTGGTGAATGTCAAGTGTCGTCTCATATGATTGTTTTATGTTATACCATTTGTGGTAAATGTTATGATAGGAGGGGACAGCATAAGATAAGTTATTTTACAAATGCTGTGCCATTCCGAAATAATGTTATGCATTTTTTTCTCTTTTTTTTTAAAATTAGAAGCCCAAAAAGTGTTTTGCATCATGTGAACTTGTCTGCATTTGGCCAAATGCAGATGGCATCCGACAGGCAAGGTATAGATTTTAATCAGATTTTTGCCATCCCAAAAATGAAATATTTGAGAGTATGGCTTATTAGCGGGACATGTATATCGTAATCTAGATGAAGTAGATAAGAGGAGAGACATACCATACGAACTACATCAAGCAGATTCTAGAGGCTAAGACGTAGATTGAGTTTTCACTAGTTGAAGTACTAGAAGACTTCTATTCTTTTCGAAGAAGCTCAATCAGTATGTGTGTTTTTTTTTCCTACTGTGATACAAAAAAGTTCACTTAAAGATGGAAAAAATACCAAATACCTGGTATTTTGTCTACAGTGTAGTCTCGTATAATTGTTTTATGTTATACCATTTGTGGTGAATGTCAAGTGTCGTCTCATATGATTGTTTTATGTTATACCATTTGTGGTAAATGTTATGATAGGAGGGGACAGCATAAGATAAGTTATTTTACAAATGCTGTGCCATTCCGAAATAATGTTATGCATTTTTTTCTCTTTTTTTTTAAAATTAGAAGCCCAAAAAGTGTTTTGCATCATGTGAACTTGTCTGCATTTGGCCAAATGCAGATGGCATCCGACAGGCAAGGTATAGATTTTAATCAGATTTTTGCCATCCCAAAAATGAAATATTTGAGAGTATGGCTTATTAGCGGGACATGTATATCGTAATCTAGATGAAGTAGATAAGAGGAGAGACATAGTTACGATAGATAGCACTACAGAGAATGGGACCAAAATTAAAATGAACTAGGTCTTGTGTCATGGTACCCGATGCTCTCGACAGAGCTCCGTGGAGAAAACTTATCATTCATGCAGGGACTTGAGGCTCCACTTTATTTGATTTGGATGGATTAGGGAAACTTTCACACAAAATAACCTCCAACTCAAGAAAGCCTTAGTTCTGTTTATAATAGCTAGAAATTTCCTATAGTATGGACAATGTTTAAACCATGTCTTAGTGGGCTTGGCCAACAAACAATTAGGCATGACCGATAGAGCTTGAAGTTTAAATTGATAATGGGGTCGCTAGGCTAACAATTGAGTGCTACAATTACTACAATAACTTATGAATACATATCTTTTCTTTTTCCTCAGTGAAAAACGATTTTTTATCCCTAGATGGAAATTTATACTCGTGTTCAACTATTCCCGAATGCTCGCGAATGATCAATGTATGAGCAACTTGGATGTTGATAGCGAAGTTTTGATCAAAGACACAACTTACGAGATTGTTATTCTCAAAATTTTCCAGCTTATCATTAGACAAACAAATTCACGTCGACCTAGATTAAAATTAACTAAAAGTTCTCTATGACATTTTGCCAGCCGACAGTATGGTACATAGCTAAATTTATAGCAAGTCTAGTACTCCAGTAAGATTTGATACAGATTTCTACGTAGAAATATGTGGTTATTTGCGGTCCTATCATTTTGAAATAGTAGACTCAGAGTCCAATTTTGTTCACACTCTTAAAAAGTGGGTAAACATCACCGACCTCCTTATTGGTTGATTCTAACTCATGGAACTTTCTTTTCCTTTACCTATTTATTTGACAGAGAAAATCAAAAAATTTCCATGACACCATGATTCAAAGAAGAATCTGATCATTTCATCCCTTGTACTTGTATTTCCCAGAAATTTATTTCATAATAGATATGTACAAGTTACGTAATGAATTATGATACTCAAAAAAATTTCAATTATCGTAAATGTAGAATGAGAACCAGAATCAGTCGACTTAAGAATTATCTTGCTTGATGATCTAAAACTTGAAGTTTGAACCAAAACATGATTGGTTGTTCTATTCATTAGTACTGGAAGAAGTGAGTTTGCTTAACATATATATATTTTTTAAATTCTTTGAACAATGTTTCCCCCTTTTTTTGAGATTATTGCGTAAAATTCTTTCATTAAGTAATCATTGTTGTACTTTACTTCTATAAATAACTAAATTATTTGACCAATGTTTCACCGTTTTTTTGAGATTACTGCAGTTTAGTAGCATTGGTAAAAGGTAAAACACAATTAAGGTAAAACAACTAGTTTAATTGGTATCATTATATCAACCAAGAAGAAGGTTGGTAATGTTCCTACCTACTTATAATTAGGTGGGTCAACAGTATCTAACTCATAGACTTGGGTTGAATTTTTCCAAAATTTTTGGTGCTTTTGGTTTCAGTATTTTTCTTCTTCCTATAAATTTTTGTTAGATTCACGTTACATTCTTTATTAATCATCCGTCTCGATGAGAGGCTTCTAAAAAGTAAAAAATTTATGATCAAAAGCAAAAAAAAAGTTCACCAAACACGAAAAAATTGACATATAGATAGTCCGTATTTTTTTTCCCCCTATATTGTCATCTTATACCACTTGCGGTGTGTCATCTTATACCACTTGCGGTGAATGATATAATGGGGGACAACATAAAATGTGTTATTTTGTAAATGCTATGCCATTCTGAAAATTGTTATGCATCATTTGTTCAAACTAGTATGCTTTCTTTTGACAAATCTACAAAATTTATGCTATTAATTAATCTTTGTACAACATTCATGCTTATTGTTGCGCAATTTCTGTTTGGTAAAGCCTCTTGTAGTTAACTATATGCATTCCTGTGCCGAAAGTCAATTGGGTACTTGTTTGATATGGTTGGGCATTTAACTTTTCTATACAAACTTTTAAACCATTCGTTTGTGGGATCGGCTTACTGGCAATGAAATGTTCAACTCATTCCTTAATACAAATACCCAAGTAAATTAGATAAAAGGACAACAATAAATTAAATTAAACTTACCTTTTCATTGAAAAGAGTCTGGACACGGGCAAAAGAACTTCCCATGGTTGTTCGTGTCTTCTCATTTTCAGCATAGAAGCATTTGAGGTTTGGTAGATCTTCCAAATGCAGTACCTTCAGTTTACTGAATATGACTTCATTTTCTTCTTTTTGTCCTTCAAATCCAACTATTGCTTCCATGATTTTACATTGTTTTACGATTAGTTGTTCCAGGTTGACAAGTCCTCTTGGGCTGGATGGGGAGAAGAGATACTTCAACTTACAATTTTCAATATCTAACACTGTTAATGACTGTAAGGAATGCAGCCCATGACTTCGCACTGATGATTTTGGCTCACCAATAAGATATTCCAAGTCATCATCACATGATTCAACTTTGAGACATTTCAAGCCGAGAAATTCATTTCCAACACCCCTATCATCAAGCACATTCTTCAAACCCTTAATGCCACTAAGGTATAGCGCTTCAGCTTTATCCACCAACGGTATAAACTCTTTTTTTAAAGAAGACCCTTCATATTTCAAAACCCTTGTTCCTGGAAAATCTTCACCCCGTTCGAAGTTAGAACCCATTGAGATCCTAAATCTCTTCAGGTTCTCAAACTTTAGGCCTTCCTTGGGCAATAACATGACGTTCGGTATATGGATATGTAAGGTGGTTAATTGACCAGTACTTAATGACAAGCTTAGCTCCCCGAGGGTCACCTTTTGTATGCTTGTGTCCCGCCTATTGTCTTCTGTGGCCTCCCATTGGTCAAATGCATCTGGTAAGTATAATTCTTCCAAACTGATCAAATTGGATATGACACCTTGCGGAATGACGTTGAGCTTTTTACAATTTCTGAGATCTAACAACAGAAGACTAGTCAACTGTCCTATCTCTTGTGGTAATGCCTCGATAGTAGAACCGCGGAGGCTAAGCACTTCAAGGCTAGTCTTCAGATCCCCGAGTATGGCTATGTCTACCAACTCGCAGTGTTCTAGACATAACATTCCAAGACCTTTCAAGTTTGCAAGTGATGATGGTAGTCGCCCCATATGCATTCGAGACACAATTAACACTAAAAGTTGCTTCATCCCACTGAAAAAATTGTCTGGGACTTCAAGATGTGATAGTGAACTATTGCCAAACATCAAGGTGTGGAGTTGTGGACATGTCAACTCATTCGGAAGCCTTTCAATTTTTTTAGGTCTGAACGAGATTGCTGAGTACGGAGGCCCGTTAATAGGATTTCGAGGCCATTTAAGAGCACCATGATCGACCAGAAATGCTTCTTCCTTAGATGCAATTGAGATACCAACATCTCTTATAACATCATGAATTCTCACAAAATTTTCATCATTGCCATAGGACAACAATGAAGCAGATTTGAGAGAATAAACCACTGTATGTGCAGCATTTCTTGCTTCGTCTAGTGTACGTGGGTATTGAGAAAGCAACCTCCTCGCCACACATTGTCTCATCAAGTCCTCGATTGAAATCTCAGAATCCTCAGGATACAAACAGCAGAGCAAGAAACAAGATTTTGCATCTGAGGACCCCAACATATCGTAACTCAACTGTAAGGAAGCCCAAACACTTGGTTTAATTCCATCAATATTCGTGATCATGTACCTCTCCAGTTTATCCAGTGCATTCTTCCAGACGGGGCCTGGCTTATTTTTCAATGCTGCACCAAGTGCATTTATGGCAACTGGCAGACCTTTACATTTTTTGCACACTTCGTATGCTAGAGAATATATTTCTGGCCGAGACTCATCAATAGAATTTCCCGTCAGTTTCTTGAATAGTGTCCATGCTTCTGGCATCGGTAGTTCTGCAATTGAGAAACTTCTGTCAACTTCCATTTTACTCATCAAATCTTCATTTCGAGACGTGAGCAAAACTTTGCAACCTGTCTTCCCATCCTTGACAGGAATACCAATAGCCTTAATGTCCACTTCTTCCCAAATATCATCCAATATGACGAGATATTTATTATCCCCGTTGGTATATTTATTATCCCCGTTGGTGAATTTATTCCACAACTGAGATGCTCTTCCTTTTTCACCTACCGCGGCATCCAATGTAAAATCCAATCTGTCAGCCAATTTTGATTGTATTTCCTTTACATTGAGATCCTTAGAGACAGCTACTAGCGGAACTTGCTTAAAAGTTCCATCCTTTCGCATTTCTTTGCTGACCTGCTCGGCTAATGTGGTCTTACCGACGCCTCCAAGCCCGTGTATGCCAACAATGTTAACACTAGGATCTTTCAATGCTTTGATGATGTCATTGAAAACCGGTGTTCGAGAGTCAAAGTTAACATAGTTCTTGTTGGATCGAAATTCAAGTTCTGAAGGAGGCGGCCTAGGGTGTGAAATTTCATCAAAATGGCTGTCTTGAGTGAGTTTATGGACATCCGCTTTCTTCTCTTCCGCTTCCTTGCTCAGTTTGTAGCGCCGCTTGATGTTAGGACATGAGCATGTAAAGCAACTTATGTTTCCTGTATCACTGCTCTGAGCCATAAGTTCCTGAACATCATTTTTCATTTTGTCTGCACCCGTTCGCCAATGCAAAACAGCATTCTCAACCTCCTCACCGTGATGATTGGCCTCACCAACTTTTCTTTCGATTATTTCTCTACGATCTTCAAGACTCCTCATTTCAGCTTGTAGTTTCTCGAGGTTCGTCGTGTAGTCAAGGACATATTTCCCTGCTTTGATTGCTGCTTTGACCGCTTCATCAAAGGCTAGACATCCTACCTTCTCGATTATGCCCTGAGGAGTACACATTTTTAGTTCAGTCTTTCTTCCCACCTCTCTATAATTTTGTCCAATAAGGAGATTCTTCGACAAGATAAAGCTCTTTGTAGTCTGTATCTGCAGAAAGGGGGGAGAGAGAGAGAGAGTGAGATGAGAGCAATGCACCACACTGTATTAACCAAAAATTATTACCTTTCGACATCCCATTAAGAGAAATAATGTATGCCCTGTGTTTTTTCTAAAGTAGGCCAACGCTACACCTAATATTGTTAAGTTTGTCCGATCGGTTAAATACATTCTTCAATTTTTCCATATACCACTAAGTGTTTTAGTACAGAGTGACTATAATACAAACCCATTAAAAGTGTGTACCATATGCACCTATTGTATGGTCCAAATTGTGTCACCTCAATGGCAATCGTAACATTTTTTTAGTTTTTCGTAACTTTTTAGCAATATGATTCGTAACATTTTAGTGTGTCATGTAACTTTTATGAAAAAAAAAACATTGGCTTTGTTTGATTGAGAGTTTTAAGAAGGATATTTTGAGAAATATTTTTGAGATAATGTTTGGATGGGTTTTTAGAAAAAGTAATAATTAGAGAGATGTGTAATAATTAGAGAGAGAGATAGAGAGAAAAATGAGAATAATGATTGAAGAGAGGGGTATGAGTAGAGAGAGAAATGTGATTAATGATTGGAGAAATGAGAGATGAGGAAACAAACTTTTTGGAATTTTTTTTAGAAATGTGAAGTGAACACAGTGATTGTAACTTTAATAGAGGTGTGTGTGATACACACCCAAACAAGGAGTGTGTATTGTAACCTTTTTCATCATACTATTAACTTATTTTTCTAGCTTGGTCTTCATTCTTCGATTCTATTTATTTATTTATTTATTTATTTTGCCAGATAGAACTACTTTTATGCTTTTATTGTATAGTATTTCTAAAATGTTATATAGTAAAAAATATAGTAATAATAGGTAAAAAACACAAAACATGCACGGCAACATGGAAAGCTACTTAAACAAAATGTATTTGACACTCCCCATCGCTGTGTCTGTTTCTTGTAGTTAAAAATATCTTCTTTTTTAATCTTTTCGAGGGGCTACAGAAGATATTAATCGAAATAAACAACATTTTTAAAAGATTTTACAGAAATGTTGACGACTCTAAGGCTCTGTTTGGAACACGAGGAAAGAAAGGAAAAGGGAAGGAAAATGGAAAAATTTTCCTCTTCTTGTTTGGTTTGGAGAGAAAGAGGAGGGAAAATAAAAAAAAATTAAATTTTGTGAATAGTGAAATTTTCCTCCCACTGTCCTCTTACTTTCCTCTCATTTTATTTTCCTTCCATTTTCTTTTCCTTCCTCATGTTCCAAACATAGCCTTACTCATTTGTGAACATTGACAGCTAAAAAACAAAAACAAATTGACCAGTCATATCACTCAAGGCAAGAAGCATGGACACATCAAAAAAGATAACATGGCCGTGTCATGTCGGACATTGACACTTGTCACACACTCTCTTACACGTGCTAGATAATTGTTTCCCGTCCATTTGATACATGAGAGAGAAAAAAACACAATTGTAAACTTTTTTGTTGTCCCATATATCGAAAATCGAAAGGCAACAATACTAGTTGAAAAGTATAGGAAAGATGAAAGGGCTACTAGGGCAATGGAGGTTAAATAGATGAAAACAGATGTGAGGAACCAGGATCCCTGTCATGCCATTAATAATACTTTTGGACGGCTCAAATCGGACACTATACAGTATAGTGTCCTTGGACGCTACAGGGATCTCTTTTTTGCTAGAAACTAACATAATGGTATTTGAGACTTTTGAATCTCACAAAACTCAAGTTTTCTATTATGCCCAACGATAACTAATGCATGAATTACTTCGTCAATATTTTCAATACTCCCTTCATCCCTTTTTTAGTGCCGACTATTCCATTTTGGGTTGTCCTTTAATAAGTGTGTTTAAGAAGTGAATGGTTAAAAGTTTGTACAATTATTATTTTGCCCTTTTGCAAAGTTAGTGGGCAAAGAGTTAATGGGTAAAAGTGGATGATAATTCGGAACAGAGTGCCTCTGTTGCAAAGGATTTTGGGCTGTTGGATCACACAAATTTTTAGAACATAAAAACAAAATTTGTGTGATCCAACGGTCTAAAATCCCTTGCAACAGAGGCACAAGGGATTTTGGAACAGAGGATCTCACACCGGATAATTCTGGAAAGTGGAGGTAAAAGCTGATGTAAAAGGTGTAATGATGACATCTCTTTAATAAGTTTGAATTTACTAAACAACACATTTAAAAAAGGATAGTCCAGTTCAGTCTCCAATGCAAATTTTAAATTGTTAATGTCTTTTAATCTATGTTGAATTTCATGTACAATATGTATCTCATATAATAGATCTCAATTAGTTCTATTGTACAAAAATTTTAAAATCTTTAAAAATATTGTAGATTGAAAGATATTACTAATAATTTAGGAATTACATTGGAGACCGAACTGAACTACCCAAGACCGGCCCTGAGGTGATGCCGGAGGTGCGGCGGCTTTGGGCCCGTAATTTAAGAAAAAAATGGGGGGCCATTTTCAATAGAAGTTGATTTTATTGTATATATAAATATTAATACTTTTACTTATGAACGCAAACAGAGAGAACGGTGGTTTGTGCGCTTCTGCTACATTTACAGTGATCCAAGTTCAACCCTTAGCAGGAACCTTTTTTTTGCTACGTAATATTTTTTCCCCTTCGTTTTCTATCTCGTATAACTCGTGCACCAGTTATATTAGTATAAATTGATAAAGCTTTTTTATAAAGCTTTTTTAGTGGTAGATTTACTCAAGTCCAATGTTAAAATAATTTGCACACCATATTTGATAAGTTTTTTTAAACAAATATTTTGTTTCATTTTATTTTAATTTTATGTTTAACTTTTACTATCAAATTAACAAAACAAATCACTTTTGACAATGAAAAATGAACTAAAATAATTTTTTTTAATCAACAAACTTCAATAGAAAATGCTTAAACTTAATAATTTGCTATCGTTAAAAATCGTATTTTTTCAACTATAGATAATAACATTAGAAAAATGCATTCTATGAGCGGTACTTCCGGAAAAAAATCTCTAATGGCATAAAAATTTAAAAGTTTATGTTCGTTAAATTACCAAGTTAAAATACTAATCTTTATACATTTTGTTAGCCACTTATATTGAATTTTTCCTCATAAAACCAAAGGCCCTACCTTTTAAATTCGCTTTAAGCCTCCCAAATGTCAGGGCAGGCCCTGGGACTATCGAAATGGGACGGAGGGAGTATATATTTTTATTTACTTGTTCTCATTTAACTTTAATTAACATATGCCCTTACTTACCAAAAAAGAAAAAACATATGCCCTTAGGACATATTAGTAGCAAAAGCCATTACGTATTTGGAGTGAGGAAAATTAACTCCGACTAAGATTAAACTTTCTCGTGGACTGGTGGACAACCAAACAGTACCAAATTTCGGGAAATTAAAATCAACTCCAATTATTAAGAGTGACTTTCCAATGGACACCCAAACAGCGACATACGGGAACCAATTAAAACAGAAAGGGGAAAAACAGGAGAAGAAAAGAAACAGTCACAAAGAAATTATAAACTACTCCCTCCACCCCTTTTTAAGCCTTTTGGGTTGATATATTTTAGAGCATGATGTATCTCATAAAGCAAGAAAAAAATGTCAAGTCAAGAATTCACTCTGTCGAGGGGGGCTAAAGCAAACAAAGATCGAATGACACACCCCAATTTTTAAAAGGTCCGCTAATCTCGACCCAATAGATGGATGGAAGATGATACGTCCATGAAGACAAATGAGTTCGGATTTAAATAAATATTTCGCAGATAAAAATACACTTTAGGCTAAGTTCTCCAAAAAATTTTAGCAACAAAGTTGCTAAAATCAAGCATGATTTTATCTTTTGAGGTGGGGAGGTGATTTTATCTCCAATGAATCTGGACATATTTTAGCTCCAGATTCATTGGAGATAAAATCACCTCCCCACCTCAAAAGATAAAATCATGCTTGATTTTAGCAACTTTGTTGCTAAAATTTTTTGGAGAACTTAGCCTTAGCAGATATTAATACATATTTCTCAGATATTTACACTTTCTACTTGTTATCCTCCACCTATTGGATAAAGATTAGCATTTTCCAAATCTATATCAATTGATTTCAGTGATCCATCGGACGGCAATCTCATAATAGGCATCCCTTACTAATTAGAAATTGTTGAAGAATTTGATCGAGCAAATTTCAAGTTGATCAATTAGGCATTGCTCGCATATCCGCGTGGACCCTTCTGATAAAATTGGTATAGAACTCGATCGAGCGGATTTGAAAGCTATCGATTGGAGGGTGGGCATACATTGGCTCTATATTTATTCGTGCTCTCTTTCTTTTGTGACCGCCGAGTGCTAGACAATACATTTCTAACTACGTCTTCAGTGCAGAAAAATCCTAGACAACGAATTTGGGAGTCTGTAAGATCTATGAATCGTTGATCGCTTTTATGCGTCTCCAAGAGGTTTGTGCTATTATAGGTCAATCATAAGTTTGAATTTTTTGGTGGATTTCTGGGAGAAAATTGCAAGGCTTGAAGAGGAAGAGGCAGAGGCAATAAATACAAAGGTATGATGAACGAAGATTCATCAAACAGGAGTAGATCTTAGGTCAATTGGTAAAAAGTCTGAGGTGTAAAAATAAGTTGAGCTGTTTTGTAATCCCACAATGGTAGTTTTTCTTTAAATTTATTTCCGTAGTTTTTTTTTATAGGAATAATTAGTCATAAAAATCGTAGACAACTTGTTTGAGCGAATTTGGGAGTCTGTAAGGTCTATGAATCGCTGATGGCTTTTATACGTTTCCAAGAGGTTTGTGCTATTATAGGTCAATCATAATTCATAAGTTAGACTTTTTTTTGGTGAATTTCTGGGAGAATTGGAAGGACATTGAAGAGGAAGAGGGAAAGGTAGAGGCAATAAGTACAGAGGTATGATGAACGTAGATTCATCAAACAGGAGTAGATCTTAGGTCAGTTGGTAAAATGTCAAGATGTAAAAGTAAGTTGAGGTGTTTTGTAATCCCACAATGGTAGTTTTTCTTTCAATTTATTTCCGTAGTTCTTTTTTTGTATCCATTTATGAGGTTTTTCCTATATATCTTGTGCTCTCCATATTCAGTAATTTCTTAGGGCATCTACAGTGGACTCTCAAAATAGCTCCTAAGTGAAGTTCCTAAAATATTTAGCTAGCTATATGCTCAAGTATTGCCTTCAATGGGCTCCTCATACAAACTCCTAAGGGTGGCTCCTAAGCTTGGCTCCTAGTACAATAGTTAAATTTAGGAAGCCTTCTAGCTAACTTCAAGTGGGGCCAAAGCCTTTAAATTATTTATAAATGTGAAATCTTTTAAATAGTTGCCGGGAAAAAGTTGCTCCTAATATATTTTCACAAAATTTAGAGTGTTATTGCTAGCCCATTGAGTGCACACATCCTCTCTAAATTTAACAAGCTCTAGGAGTGAAAAGTGGACCCCAATTATGCTTATGTGAACAACTTAGGATACAACTTAGGAGCAAATTTTAGGGAGCCCACTGTGGATGCCCTTACGTACTGCTTCTCCTTCTCGTTCGGTTAGGTAAAGGAGTAAAAGTTTCAAAAAAAACCAAAAATCTATTGGTTTTAGACTAGTTATGTCTTTCGTAATTTTTAATATCTACAGTTATAATTTTGGAAATTGATATTGACACTTCCAAAATTGTTAATGGCACTACAAAAAGAGAATTCCAATATCAATCCCGAGATATCAAGTCCATATAAGGATTGATATTGTCACTCCACTTTTGGGATTAACAATTTGGGGAGTGCCATATCAGTTTCCTTGAGTTTTTATTTATAAAATTTATCTTGTCAAGATTTGTGTTTAATCCAAAAAAGACATACTTAAACCAATTTCTTGATGCAACTACAACAGAAGTATTGAAAAATAAAAAAAATAAAATGGAATGAATAAGTTAGGCCTAATGACCCCTAAATCTCATATTCCTCCATATTCACTTGGTGTGAATTTTCTAGTTGCAAATAGAATCACTTCTATTTTCGCAAAAGACATATTGGTCTCCAAAACAGCGTTAATCTAATCCGTTAGTCCGATATCATTTATCTACTCTAAACAACACCTCAACTCTCTTAAACAAGCTTGGGATGTGATAATTTACCCGTGTGAATACAGACTTTGCTTACCTATGTCGCAAATTGAAGAGGCTCTAAGACAAGTGGAAGTGTTTGTTGCAGAAGAAACTAATCGCCCATACAACTGAACATGGAGTGAGCTCCTATGGTATTCTCAAAGCCAGAATGTTTATATCTGCAGTAGAAAAATACATATAAAAACATAAAAATAAGATGAGAAATTCAATTAAATTTTTAATTTCTCAAGCCCGTCCAACAAGTCCATTTAATTTTCTAAAGCATATCAAAAAACCAAAATAATCAGCCATAATGATCACTAATTAGAATTCGTAATTAAAATTCTAAGTTCTCACAAAACTATTGAAGTAGACAAAGATGAAACCAACTTTATAGTAAGAGAAGATCCGCTTCAAAGAAGGAAAAAAAAAAAAAAAAAAAAACCCCTAAGCAACTATGACTTATAGCGTTAACAACATACATATATATCCTAGTAAAATAAAAAAAATTCTTTGAATCGGGTCAGGCTGAGCTGGGAAGGATTTTCCCAAACCCAACCCAATTAGTAAACGGGCTTAAAATCTCAACATAGCCCAACTCTATGGGCCTAAATATTTATCCCGAATCCTAAAAAAAAAAGGGCGGGATGGGCGAAATTCCGGGCCGGTGTGCACTCCTGAGACTTGCACCATTTTAACCAATAAGAGGGAAAGTAATACTCACCCTCTTTCTAAGGAGGGTGACCAAAAATCGCAATCATTGAGATGCAGGTTTTTTTTTTTTTTGGGAAAGTTACTCCCCAGTCCACTATAGCTATTCCCTAACTTCTCTAGTCCGCCTAACATTTTGCAAACACTTCTAGTCCACTCGGCTCAAAAAACAGACCGAACTTCCAAAAATAACCCCGCTCCCTACCAACGACTTTCTCCGGCGATCGACACCGTGGTTCTAGATCTGGACACCGTGCTTCAAGATCTGGATTGACGCCGGTATTTTCTTACACCAGGTCCGGCGATCGATGCAGGGGGTATCCCACGCCACCTTCGGCGACTAGCTCTGGAGATCAATCCAGTAGAGTCGAATGTCTAGCGACCTGCGCCATACCGAAATCTGATCTCCGGTTCTATCTAAGGCAGAAAAGAAGAGCAAAAAATGAGGAAAGTAATGTTTATTGGTGCGAAAATAAGCACGGAACAGGAGATTTGTTGAATCAAGCTGAAACTTTCGGCAGGAATGGTGACTTGGCCGGAGAGGAGATGATCGATTTTTCGAGACGGAGACAGCTAAGACCTATACGCCCCGTTTGGCGACCGGAGATGATTTTGGGTGGATTTGTAATGAGGGTGAATTTGAAGGTGGATTTGTAATGAGGGTGGATTTGTAATGAGGGTGGCCCCACCTCATAATGAGGGTGGATTTGTTAGTGAGGTGTTTGGATGGTATTTTGAGAAGGTGGATTTGGAAGGTGGATTTGATAGGATAAGAGAACTAATGACCTATTTGCCCCCAGTTTTTTAATTTAATAAATAAATGGATTAATTTTATTATAATAACAATAAATACATAATAATAAGAATAAATACACCTTATATACATAAGTATATTTAAATTATATTAAATAATTTTTCGGATCAAACATTTTTTTTTTTTAATTTTGTTCGAGAGGTTTGTTACAATTACAAGTGGTACACCTACCAAAAAAAAGACAAAGTTAATGGTCAAAGAAATATCTAATTACAGGTGTCACCTGAGTGGGACAAAAACTTAAGTACTCCATATAATTGTGCCCACACAGGATAAAAAACCCCTTTTATAAACACTTCTTCATCTTCCTCTTCCTTATGTCCAGAAACAGTAGATCAGACGAGCAGAAGACGACGACGACGCAGGCCGAACAACGACGACGACAACCGCAAACGACGACGACCGGCAGGCTGGACAACGACGACCACAGATCGTAAAGTTTCTCTCCTCCCTCTCTCTGTCTCTGTCTCTGTGTGTGTGATTTTGCTACCAAAAAATGCCCGGATTTGAAGGGGTAAAATAGGTAGGAATTTCACCAATCCGCCCTTGTTAGCTAACGACGGGGTCTAGGCTGTCGTTGGCAAATCCGGGTGAAGCCGGATTTGGACTCCAAACAGTAAAAATAGTCCGGGTGGAGTTGGGGACGAAAAACTCAAGCCAAACGCCGGCTGGAGGTGGGCCCTGGATTACAAATCCGGGGCTGAGCCAAATCCGGGCGCAAATCCGGTCGCCAAACAGGGCGATAGTGTTGTATTGTTGTTTGTCAGTTTGTGACCGTGTATTAAATACTCTATTACAACCCAACTAACTCTAGGGGTGGAGTAAATACCTAGCCTAGCGTATAACCTAGCTATTGGAAAACTGTTAGACATAGCTTTCATGGCTCACTGTAGCATAAATAATGTATAACATATGTTTTAGCTTTTATGTTAGAGTAAGAAATTTGATAGTTTATGTTGTATTTTACCGTATATAAAAATAATTTTAGGATTTTGAAAAAGAAATAACCACCTCTTGGAGCATTTTTATTTTATTTTTAAAGATCATGTTTTTACTTTTTCTTTTGGTACAATGGAAGCCCAAAAAACAAAAGTAGATAATAAACAAAGATAAAAAAGAAAAATGAGAATATTAATTTGTGAATTGTCTTATATGTGGGTGGATGAGGATTTGATCCCAACCAGGCTTTTTTTTTTTATTTTAAAAAAAAAAGTCCAGATAATCACATCTTCTGGGTCTAGATAATCACATCTGATCCCAGTAGGCTTTAAAAAAAAGATATTGTCCAGATAACCACCTCTTGTGAGTCCAGGTAACCACCTCTTATGAATCCAAATGACCACATCTAATCTCAAGTAGACTTTAAAAAAATATATAGTTTTGTGATTCCAGATATGGTTATCTGCACCGGCGACTTTTCCAGCAAAATGCAATTTTCTGACAACTTTTCCGGCGCCGGTAACTTTCCGGTGAACTTTCCGACAAGAGTATATTATGTATTAAATTTAATGTAAATGTATATTTGTCTATTAAAAATTGAGAATGAACCTTACACCTTAGAAATTGCAAAAAGGTGAATTAGAGGAGTTATGGAACTAAGAGGTGAACTAGACATGTTACAAAGAGCTATAATGGATCTTAGAGTAATTCTTTTTTTTTTTTTTTTTTTTTGTGCGCGTGTGTTTTTTAGGTGAACCCGAAACAGGCCTCTTTTGAGTTTATTCAAACCACCACCACTGGCAACCACCTTGAAAACAAATCCCAAATCAGTCCCTCCCTCGATCTGGAGCATAATCGAATACCCATTTTATATCTCCAATTATCCTGTTTTTTATGGAAATCATATTCTCCTCAACCAAATTCCGCAAATTAATCCATCGCCAATGTCTACATATGCCCATATCTATACATATACATGCAACACGTCTATGCAGATTATGTAGTATGGGCAAAATTGGTAAGTCATAGTATCATACTATTATAGGACTGAATCTTAACCCATGAATGTGAAAAGAATGGAAACCACTATGGAAGCTCCACTTAGGACCATGATTTTTAATTAATCCTCAAATCTATCAATTCGGGATTCTTTCATTACCCACGTACCATAACATATTTCTGGAATAAGCTCGTCTGCAATTACCAGTCAAAAGTTGAGAGCTTTCGAGGGTCCTTGTCTGTATGACAAAGACGATTGAAACTGTTCAACTTTTAAATCTTGCCAACAACTAGTCATGCCAAAAATTATGTTCATCAAAGAAAAATATCGAGACACATTCACTAAATAAATAAGTTCAGATATCGTATCGTTTGATGCTAGCTAGATTGACATTTTTTTCGCACAAATAATATTCTTGATGAGATTTGAAAATTGAATGATTCTTATAGTCACGGGACGGGGGGTCATGTATGGAAAGGGGCCTAGGCATTCCCAACCTTTCTAAACTCACTTCAGTATAATATAAAAACACAATAAACAAGGGGATCGAGTGATTTCTACTCCAAAATTAATACCCGCACACCCTTTTTTATTTCTTAGTAAATTTTTATGTGTAAAAGTTTCACTAAAGGACAAACAAAAGAGTGTGGTTATCAATTTGAGGGGTGTGAAAATCAATTACAATTTACCATGAATCATAACATACTATATTGGTCTTTTTATGCGAATATATATGTTTTCCTCAGTATGAATAGAAAGTGGTTATGTTTTCTTTTTTTTAGAATATTATTTCTTAGATTTTGTGATGTTCATGAATAGAAAGTGGCTTGTTTTAAATTTTTGTTTTTTAAATACTTCCTCCGTCTCAAATTGCTTCTCTCTTTTGTGAAATCCAACTTTTTAAGGAAACAAAATTATTGTTTTAAAGTTCAAAAATTATCCTTCGAAACTGTAAACTTTATTAAATGGTTTTAAATTGTTTATATATATCTTTTAATATGGATCTCAAAAAATATGCAATATGAATCCCGTTTTGATAGATCTTCATTAGTTGTTTTATACAAAGTTTTAAAAATCATAAAAACATTATATATTAAAAGATATAAACGATTTAGAAATGACACGAATTTCAAAAACTGTGAAATAAACTGGAAGGGAAAGAGTACTTTTAATGGAAAAGCTGGAAATTTTGACGACCCTGTTCGTTTCCCAGTTTAGTTTTAGTTTTGATGACATCATCATTTCTCTCATTTCTCTGTCTGTCTCTCTCCATTCATTACACCTGATGACATCATCAAAACTAAACTAAACTATCTAACCAAACACAGTCGACATATTTTGATACTGTAGTTTTTTTTAGAAATAAGACCAACATTTAGGAAGAGCAATTTTAGAGAGGAGTATTTCTTAGATTTCATGCTTGAGCATCGAAGTACATGTAAAGAAAAACTCAAAAATTTAACAACCATGTGAATATCAAAATTTCCAGGTTCTACGATTCGGCTCCCTCTATGTAACCTGCGTGACAGGAAGAGTTTACAAAAAGTCTAAACATGATGGTGCAGTCCGCCTAAGTAAATTCCAGTATTTTTCTTGGAAGAAAATGAAATCGTATTTTGAACAATGTTTTAGTAGATCTTTACCCTTTGACAAATAAATTTGCAGACTCTTTTTCTAACCTTTGAACAACTACTTCACTTTGAAGAACTCCATAGTTAAAAAGTCACCAATGAGAACGCAAGTAACCCTTCCATCTATCAACCATTCTTTTCTCACATTGTTGGGATCTGAAAGCCAAAAGTGTAATATTAACCCACTGCTCATAAAATTTCTTCGATCATCCCAACTATAAAGAATGATATCAATGAGCTCTTTCTAACACAGTGAATTTACACCAAAAGAGTAGAGTTTTTATGGCATTACCTGAATAAATTAGGTGTGAAGAAGATGAAGATCGAGACGAGACACACCACAGGAAATAGCAAACTCCCGATTGAGTGGTAGAGATTGAGTTCAGATGGATTGACTCGTGAACAGGGGGAACCATGAACTCCTTAAAAATCTACTTTTGGGTGAATTCCAACGAGCTCCCCTGGGGATTTCAATAATTACAGAAATCTCCACTCAAGCTTCACAAATGAAAATGAGCACCACCATCTTAGGCCCAGTTTTCCAAAAGATTTTAGTACCCAAGTGCTAAAATCATGATTTTTCAAATCAAAAAATGAAGTGGTTCCGTGTATCGTTTTTCGATTTTTTTTGCACCAAACTAAAGTAAATGAGGAGTACTTTAATTTGGTACAAAAAAATTGAAAAACGATACACGGAACCACTTCATTTTTTTATTTGAAAAATCATGATTTTAGCACCTGTGTGCTAAAATCTTTTGGAAAACTGAGCCTTACTTGTTACGAATGAACAACAAAAGATCTTTTTGTGTTACGTCCTGAATGAAAATTAGTATCTTGATTGGATCAAAAGCTTAGAATTATCGAATTGAACTGATTTTTAATGAAGCCACTTGGAAAAAAAATTCGAGGAAAAGTGTACAAAACATAAAGGCCCTGTTCGTTTTTCAGTTTAGTTTAGTTTTAGTTTTGATGTCATCTTCATTCCCCTCATTTCTCTCTTTATCACTCTCTACTCATTACACCTGATGAGATCATCAAAACTAAACTAAACTATCTAACCAAATACAACCAAAGTTTTTTCCATAAATCTCCTCCGAAAATGAAAGTTTTCATGTATTGTATTAAACCTCTATTTTTAAACTAATGAACGGTTTGAAACTTGTAGAGCCCACAATCTAGTTAAATGGATCGGTTCCTATAGATTTATTGTAATACTAAAAAAACGAAAAATAAATAAATAAAACGCTGGTTCACTCGAGGTACCACACGGAACGTAGACTAAAAAGACTTTCAAATTACAAAAATAATAGGTACACACCTTCTCAATCACTCCCCACTACACCCTCTCTCACATAGGTGGTGGGGCCCACTCTCACATGTGTGGTGGGTTTTAGTGGGCCCCACCACACATGTGAGAGAGGGTGTAGTGGGGAGTGATTGAGAAGGTGTGTACCTATCATTATTCTTCAAATTAATGCGCTGGTCTTGTCCATCAATGCCGCATGTACAATTTTCCTGCCAATTTTCTTTTTCTTGTTAAAAGACATATTTATCCTCCATGTTTTAACTTTATCTCCTGAGAATGCCACAAACTATTTTGGATTTTTCTTGTCTCTCTCCCTCTCCGTCCTTCCCCTTCCCCTCCGCAAACGTGTTCCCCTAAATAAAATAAAATAAAACCGATTTTCCTGTCAATTTTTTTTGGTTTAACTTTTCATCAAACTTTTGGGAATTTATCATTCATTTTGAATAGGGGACTAAAAAATGTATAAAATTGAGGAACGGATTTTTAGAAGAAAAAAAAACATGCAGGATGACACTAAAGAATTATAATCAGTTTTTTTCTTTCAGTAATACAAAAACAATTGAATCAAATAACTATAGGCGTTCAATGAAAAGTTAAACAATTGGATGAAATACTCATAAGCCTCACACAGATAGTGCGCTGACGGCCTTGTGGGGCCCGTTTTGGGGTTCCACACAAAACATCCAAGCTGCTTAATAATTTTAAAATATTTTTCTAAGTGGCTTTGCAAAATAAGTTAAATCGTATATCTTAGTTTGATGTAATCTTTCAATTTTTGGATTTAACATTTAAGTCCTGAATACTGAATCAAGAATTGGAATGCTAGATCATCTTACAATTTTTAAGATAATTTTGGCGTAAAAAGTCACTTTGTTTTTTTTTTTTTTTTTGTCTTTCTTTGATTTTTTCTTTAATATTTGTTAGTTTTTCATCAACTATTTGTGTATTATTGATTCGTTTCGATGAGATGAATCAAAAAAGTAAAAAATTATGAACCAAGCTTAATTTTTTAACAAAGACAAAAATAGGTCAAAAAGACAAATTTTTACACTTTTTTCGATTTTATTAAAAAAATTGAGAGTTCTAATCATAATCTTTTACATTTTTTGATTCCTCTCGTTGAGACGAACCAATAATACACAAAAATTTGATGCAAAACTAACAAATGAAAAAAAAATCAAATAAAGATGAAAAAAACTAAGGCTAAGTTTTCCAAAAGATTTTAGCACCCAGGTGCTAAAATCATGATATTTCAAATCAAAAAATAAAGTGGTTCCGTGTATCGTTTTTCGATTTTTTTCGCACCAAATTAAAGTACTCCTCGTGTACTTTAGTTTGGTGCAAAAAAATCAAAAAACGATACACGGAATCACTTCATTTTTTGATTTGAAAAATCATGATTTTAGCACCTGGGTGCTAAAATCCTTTGGAAAACTGGGCCTAAGTCTAAGTGACTTTTTAGAGAAAATTTTGGGTGCAGGGAGGCACATCCGGGCCGTTCAAACAATGCAACCAACAGTCCAAATAGAAAGAAAAAAAAGTGTGTTTTCATCCGAGCCGTCCATTGCATTTTTGGATGGCTCGGATGTGCTAAAGGGATACCACGTCACCCATACCCTATTTGCACCCAAATTTTTTTTGAATTTTTAGGCCAAAACACAAAATCGAATTGTGTGAGCGCTATGTGCACATGCACAGATATCCATGCGAGTTACTGTTAATTTTCCAGGCTGGAGAAAAGTCAGGTACGGTGGAGAAAAGTAACAAGTCATTTCAGAAAACCTGTTCTTGTACTCTCAACCATGGCAGTAGACTTTCAAAGTGATGCTTTACTGTTTAAAGTTGCATTATTGCAAGGCAAATGCTCAACTTGAGCCCATAGGGCTCACGTTTGTGCAGCACACTTGTGTTTCTCAAATAAGTGGCCTGACAGTGCTCTAACCAACGGTTCCACACGGAAAGCTTCAATTTCTTTGGTTTGATTTTTAGTTTGGTAATTGATATTCACACTCCCAAATTGATAGCCACACCCCATATCTTGTCTTTTAGTAAAAAATTTACACATAAAAACTTCACTAAAAGACAAGAAAACGGGTGTGGCTACCAATTTGTGAGGTGTAGAAATCACTCCCCTTTAGTTTTTTACCATCCAAGATCCTAAGTGCTTGTATATTGGTGAGTCAAGTGCATTGTTCAATTACCTAACATCAAATTAGTAATGCCTGGTTTCCTTTAACTCTTTGCACATATCAAATTTTTTAGGTTTCATATTCATCTCAACGATAGAAATTTAAAAAACACAAAATTATTATGAAAACTCAAGCAAAGATAAAATCTAAAAAAATGTACTAAAAAATCACACGAAGAATTAAGGGAACGAGCTCTATAAGATTAAATCAGAAGAAAGATTGACCAGCAAAAATGAGATGGTACTAGAGTGAAGTTGATGGTACTAGAGTGAATAGGACAGTCGAGCTTTTTCGTGTGGGATCTCTTTTAACAATAATTAAGCAGAGTGTTACATGTATAGAAAATTTACTCAAAAAATATCTAAAATTTGAAAAGTGACTCAGATTCACTTGAGAATGTATTTAAGCCACCCGCCCTCAAATTTTGGACAGTTTCTTAACATAGCTGATAATTAAGCATTGTAGGCCCTTGCTCTGTTACAGACTTTCTTTAAAGTCTTGGTCTACTCTTGATAGGAGTATTTCTAGGGGCCGTCCTTCAGTCGAGGGACCACTTCCATCGACTGTGTCATGTGTCTTTCGGACAATAAAAAATATTACCAAACACGTTAAAATTAAAAAAACATATTAAAATTTTGAAAAGTATATAGACATATGTGAAAATGTGTTGTGTAAAAGGTGTATTGCAGTGTGTTTTATTTTGTTTGTTTGTGTAGTTATTGTGGGCCGTTGGATCCTATGCCCTTCACGCGATCCAACGGCTCACAACTGTTTTCCTACATTTTTTTTTTTGTGAGAGAGCTTTCATAGAAAACTTCTTATATATATATATATATATATATAAGGGCTGGATCTATGGACACTCATTTTGCACTTCTCATTTGACACCCCATCTCAGCCCTTGAAATCAAGGGCTTAGATTAAAACTTAAAAAAATCCTCCCAAGCTCACGTGCCCTCTGCCTCTCTCTCCTCCCTCAGTAAAAGTGTATCACACACCCAAATGGTCGATCGACGATGCTCTGCCCCACGCGCCGCTGCTGCTTCTGTATGAAGATCTGAGGGGTGGTGGGCCCGGGGAGTCGTTGTGCTGATAAAGATCCGTTGATATAGCCGCCGGTCCGAAATGGAAGACCTTCATACGAGGTTCAACCGGAGCTTCAATTAGTTGATATTAATGGAGAAAATAAAGCTTTTGAATTAATGAAAATAAAACTCAGATTCCCTCCATGGGTCTCGTTAATTGCAGCACTTCAATTGTTAGAAGTAGAGATGAGAAATCTAAGCTCATTGTTTATGATGAAATAGATGTTAGCTCTGACTGGCCTACTGAATCTGAATCTTTTTCTCCTCTTTTGGATGATTCTTGGTTGGATAATCAACCCCTTGAACTCGTGATAATGCAGAGGTATTCCTTGAACTCGGGATTTACTTCCGAAAAAGGGGAATTTCTACCCTTCATTACTTGATTTTATTTGAAACTTCAGTAAGTATGTATGCTTTCATCTGGGCAGAGAGAGATTGCTTGACCGACCGGGTGACTAAAAATAAAGACGCGTCCCAAGCGTAGGACTCTCGACCGATGTAGCATAATATCCGGAAGTACCGGAGTCGAATCCACAGAGACGGACGAACGTGTGCAGGACTAAAAAATAACGGGTTCATAGTTTATCTTGGCTCTTAGGTAGCCAACCCTTGTTTAATGAGATTAATTAACTAATTTACCGACTAAGTTACTAAATGCAGATTAGAAATGAGAGTACAGCTGAGGGAACCCAGCGTCCGCGACTAGTCTAACCGATGCTTACTCGGGCCACAATTTCTCTCTTTACTGATTTTAGAATAAGAGAAAGGCTCCCTAACAAATGCGCACCACCTGTCACCAGATCCCGTGCGCATTCGAATTTCGGCGATGCCTGGGTTTTGTTTGTTAGACGAGTTTCTGTTTCCTAAAATTGCTCGAAAATTGAGTTAATTCGGTCCCGAGGTAGAACATCAATTAGCTTAGCGGCGGAGCGCCTTCGCCCGCAGCCGCACTCTATACGACTACTCGCTCATGATGTTTATAATAACAGAAATTGTATTAAACCTAGATCTGGACATGCTTGAGAAGTAAAACAGAAACAGAAAACGACACCGCAGATTGCAATAAGGGAACGAACTTGAATAATACTTGAAAACACCAATCTTGAAGCTAGAAGATCCGAAAATCTGAAGTAAATTTGAGTGCTGAATTGAATGCAGAAAAACTGTAGCCGAAACTTAGAACAATAAAACCTAAGTTATGAATGTGGAACCCCCCCAAAATTCGAGCTAAAAAAAAGAAGTATTTATACTAATCCCTAATTTCTAATCAAAATCCGAGACAAAATAGGATTATCCTCTGCGGGAGACCAAAACGCTGCCGTTCACTAGCCAATTAAACCTCTCGGTAGCGCTACCATGAAAATGGTGTAGCGCTACCGCGCCCCTTAACTCCCCCTTTGACTGGTTGACCGCTGAATCGTTGACTCTTCGTAAGCCTTAGGTAGCGCTACACTACTTTAGGTGTAGCGCTCCAAAACCTTCTGTTCATATTCTGGACTTTGTTGTGCCACTTTTGAGCGCTCCAAGAAATTGGAGTAGCACTCCCGACGGGTTTCGATCACTTCCATGCGAAATCCACTTCAACACTTAGCCTCCTCAGCCTTCCCACTCTTGATCCTCGTGCACGCCCCTCCAACAACTCCAATTATCGCAAAAACACCTCTTTTTCCTGCGAATTAAGCACAAATACCAAATCCAACCACGTGCACACATTAAATGGAAAATGAGGATTAAATACACGAAAACCGCTCTAACTCTATCCTACTTAGGCGCTTAAATGCATGGATTTCACGCGCCTATCACATCCCCAACTTGAGCGTTGCTAGTCCCTAGTAACGAACGAAATAATAAAGAAAATAAGAAAAACACTCACAAGGGACACAAATAGGGATACGAAGGTTATGCAACCTGTACAAGAATCAAGTGAACACAAACTTTTCACCTTATTACCACCCTCAACTCATTCACATGCATGCCCTAGCTAAAATTTGAATAGTTCCACCCCTTCACACATCTCGAAATAGAATGCTCCCACAGGTCACAATATCACTCATACTAACCGGAACACTCTACATCCCATGTGAGGCGCCTGGCGAACAACGTGGGATGAAACGAAAATCACCACATGCCAGTCAAAACAACGCCGAATATGCAATGAAAGCTCAACAATCCAAGATACCACATGTCCATAGGTAAATATAAAACATGCATGCAAGAGAGTTACATAATGTGCCTCGGGTCGACTAAGGGCTTTAGCGGCATATAATGACCATGGTTAACAAGGAAAGGGGAAAACGTGCAAAGGGTGGTGGCCTATAGAAGCGTGGGAATAATCTACCCTGACTGGCCACCACCTCGACATACATCACAATGGCGATTAACACATAACACTAACCATAACCATCACATCATACCAAACACAATCCACCGACCACATAATAATATTGTTTACACCACCAACATGAAATGACGCATAAAATAACAAAGTCTGCGACCTACATAACACATGAAATGACAACTAAGATAATAACACCACCACCCCAACCATGTCCAACTCAATGCTCAACACTCCTTCTTGATTACATCCTCGAAATCATAGCTCAATTCCAGCTCAGTTTGCCTCCTAGGGTTCCATGACTTTGGTGAGTTTAGGTTTAGAAGGTTTAGAGGTTAAGGTTTGAATGGAGAAGAAGGAAGAGGGAAAAATGAGAATGATGAGGTGGAGAGAGAGAGAGAGTGGGGAAAAATCGGATGGTACCCCTCAACTTGACTGCGTTTTTTTCTTTTTTTTTTTTTTGATTTTTTTCTTCTTTTTTTTTCTCGATTCTGAACTTGAAAATTCATAGCAACGGGTCCAAGGGTCAGTTGACCGTCCTTCCACCTCTCTCTTATCATTAAGATGGGTTAATTTGGGGGGAAAAAGAAATGGATTAAGGTTTAGGGTTTCTTCTTTTTTTTTTTTTTTTTAAAACCAAAGACATGGCACCCCAAAAGCAACATTTTAATTCCTTCCAAAACGACGATGCTCCTTTATTCCAATGATTCGAGGCCTTTAAAATGTGCACAGAGCTGGACCACCAAATTAATTCTGTCACACCCCAAAATGAGAAGTGACCGGCCGTGAACCACATAACTGACAGATGGCTCACGAAGCCTAAATAAAATAATCCATGTACACTAAATGACCATCTCTATTATTAAACAAAATTAACCCAAATTGTCTCACCAAAACATGGGTCACACCATCCCATGAACCATCGATAAAAATTATCACCAATAATAAAATGAATCCAATCTTTTACCAAAAAGGTTTAACCATGTGCGGAAGCAAATAAATTAAATAAAAAAGTTACGATGCATGCAATATCCTACGGAGGTCGACACAATAGTTCCCCAAGACGCCGCCAAGAGTCCTCACCTATCGACTTTATTTGCCTGAAAATGGTGTTGGAATAAATCCGTCAGCTAACAAGCTCAGTGAATGACAAGCATGTATATTAAATAAAGTTCTAAAACAAGGATTAAATTAAATCACATATCATAATAATTTGGCACACACGATGTAAGAAGAATATTAGTAATATTTCTTAATGGTGATCACAAATGATATCCAATAACAATGGGGAACCACAACCAATAGTACCATGGCCAACAGAACAATAATCTCAAAATTGGATCCAATATCGAACTTAGAGTCACCAGGTGTTGGCAAACCGTGGTACTCTTCCCTAAGTCGATCCGGCGAAAAGATAGCCGTTGAGCAAAAGGGTCACCGGCCTAACCCGGTCTCTTCCCTAATGGCCAGGGTCACCTATTCAAAGGAATAATTTCCCTGGACTTCCAATAATAAAAGTTCCCAATAATATCCATAAAGTTCTCACCAAAAAGAATGCATTTTATCGCGTGTCAATTTGGAGAACCAAATATAAATATTTTCCAAATAACAAATTCCAAATTTTTCAACAAATAATTTACGGGACATAGGAAAGTTTGAAAGTACGTAACATACTTAATCACTCACCTGGGTCGAAAGACAATGCAACTCAAACACGCAAAAGTAGTCTAACCTGTACAAAATAAAGAGTACGAAATAACCATGTAGTAAAATGATGTTACACTGAATATGTAAAGCTAGGAATATTATACACTACTAAAGTACCCGGATTATGTCCATCTAATCCTAAGTTTCCAACCATCACTAGCCACATGAAAATACAAAAGCCAAACTACTATTTCCATTTCCCATAAACTGATCATCCAAAGCTTCCAAAACCCATTCCTCCATCCATATTTAATTCAATTCCATTGCCACGTAATTGATCCTTATAATTTCAATTCTACAAGCCATTGCCACAACAATCATGAACCCAGTTACTTGGCTAATATTATTTTAAGCGATACTACCAATTAGAATCGTTTCTGACCCATGAACTTCACAACTTCCAACGAATAACATGATCTTCCTTCGAGAAGTACTGATCCAAAGTAATGAAATAGGGAGAATAAGATGGATACTTACGATGATGGTAGATGAGAACACGAGTACGACGACCAACTTGACGAAACCCTTAAACGGCTTAAACGGCTGATGCCTCCCTACTTCTCAAAGTACCTCAAATAATAACCCTAGGCAGTTAGCTTCTAACTTTTCTATCTATAGGTGCAATTTTAAACAGCCTACTTAACCACGTACCCTAAAAATTAGCTAACCAACTATTTAATTACTGTATTTAAGCATACACATTTATAATAAAAATAGCCTAATAAATATAAACTACTAAAATTAAGCTTATATCCTCAAAACTATAAGAATGCCACTAATATCCGAACCAAGCGCAAAAATAATTAAATAGGATACATCATAAAACTAAATATTTAAATGACCGATTATAATTATGAAAATAAAATTTAGGGCCGTCACAAATTCCACCCTATCACCGGTTTCCTAGGTTTGACACAGGAACTGACATGGACGGGTCTAAAATGGGGTCAAAGGGACTTGTATAGTGGTTTTATCATGCAAAGATGGCCTTGTTTCATCCCCTAAGCACATCACCAACTCTCACAACATGCATGCAAAATATTCAAACTATGATATGTGGTACAAACGCCTACTATTTTGTGCAAGTGCAGAAAGTGAAGAACAACGAAACATGGGATGTTTTAAGGACATACTGTGTACAAAGTGGGAACACCTACTCAAACTTGCTTATGGTGTGAAAAATACTCAAACAGGGATGCCAGATATATGCATGTGAACGAGTTCAATAGGCAAACATTGAGACAAAAATCTAACATGCTCACCTAACTCATACAAACAAGCATAACAATCGTATCCCCGCACACAAAAATTAACCAAAACTTAAAAAAAAAAAAAAAAAAAAAAAAAAAAAGAACTCTAAACCTACTAACAACGCTCAAAACAAAAATAGACGTGTACAAAGTACACCCCTTCCCCCAACTTGAAATGTGCTCTGTCCCCAGAGCGTGGAGACAAAGAAAAGAAAAACAAAGAGAAGGAAAGAGTGAACCTGGGGTGGCAGCCAACCACCATGACCTCGGCCGATGTGCGAGGAATTTGCTGCCGTTGCATTACTCGTCATTGCAGCTGCTCCAGGGCTTGCTCCTTCGGCCCCCTAACAGGGGGACCACAGCTAGTCACACAAGGCCGCGCTGAGGACTTCGGACTTGCAACCGCCACACATAATGGCACTCATGACTGAGAGCTCCTGAATGCCTCCATCACCCCATCGATGAGGCCTAAACTACCAAGGCTGGTGTGGTAGCACGCGTACCCTGCCAAAAGACTGAAACCACCACAACTACCGAAAATATGCAAATGACATTAGTCCTGCCCGCTCGTAGTAGCCGGGCCACAAGGAAAGTAACATGAAAAAGAAATAGAGAGAGAGAGAGAGAGAGAGAGAGAGAGTTTAGCCAAACGTGAATTTTGAACATTTAACGTATCAACAAAAATTAGTACTATGAATATTCCACTCCACTTCAAACTCTTTGCTAAAAACTAAACTCGGCCAGACCACAAGAAAAGATACTTCGAGTAAAGTAATTGCCGAATTGTTTTAAGACATTGAAGTGCCTCTAAGTGCTCGTGTGGAACCAAATTAATTTTCGAGCAGTGGACATAATTTGCGATAGAAGGAAGATAAACAAAATCGTAATCATCAACACCAAGAAAATCAATATGTTCCACTACCGTCGACTGCGACTCTTCTACCAAAACCTCCTCTGCCAAGTTTGGTTTCTCAACTAATTCCTCCTTAACAAAGTCTTGGTCCCCAAAAATAAGAGACTCACTCTCAAACCCATACTTCCTATCTTGCTCGTCCATTAAGGACTGCAAATAATCAATCTCAGCGTCCCACTCCTCAGCAGTGGGAGATTTTTCGATCGGACCATCACACGGAGGGCAGTGAGCTCCTCGTTCTCTAGACTCATAGGAGCGCAAAAGGAAAACGTAGGCAGCGCGGACCAACAGTGGGAGATACATGAGAGGGGGTTCGACCTTTACATTAGACTCAAGGGGGGGACATTGGGCAGTTAGCTCCGCGTTCGCTCCCAACTCAGAAGGTTCCACAAAACCCTCATCAACCCCACCCTCAATGACAAGTGGGTTAACTTCCTCTTCTCTCTCTTCCCTAGCAGTAAGCTCCTCATCCCCGCCTAATTCAGAGGACTGTGGTAAGACTAAGTCAACCTCCTCAACATCATTAACTAGACCTACTTCCTCTTCCCTAGGAGTAAACTCTTCACTCCCTCCAAACTCGGAAGAGCTTTCAGACCACGAATCAAAATCCTCCATACGATCATCAACTCGTCCCGCAATGAGAAGTGGGTCGACTTCCTCTATTCTATTGACTTGAGGCGGAGAAGGAAATGTCTCACACTCCTGTTGGATTTGTCCCACTGCCTCTGTGAGTTGAGTCAACTGGGACCTAAGGTTCCCAATTGCTTGGGTGGTTTCCGCGGTGAAGGTCATCTGCGATCGCACAAGAGTCTGTACCCTCTCCTCAAGCTTCTCATCATGAGGGGGATAAGTCAGCTCTAGGGGTGAGCCAGTAGAATAAGGATCAAACCCTTGCGGGTTTTGGAAAAGGGAGCCAAATTGGGTCATGTGGTCCTGGGCAGGTTCGAACGACTGTATTTCTTGCAGAGGCAAAGGCAGTGCCTGTGGTGGCACTGGGGGTTCGGAATACCACCATGAAAAAGATGGGTGGTGGGACCACCCTAGATTGTATGTATTTGGATATGGATCCCACCGCTGATTAATAACACTCACCCTAGCCTGATTATTCCGATAAGCTTCCTTGAGTGCATAAAAAGCGGAGTAGGTATAAACAGGATGCCCCCAACACTCACACATCTCACAGAATTCTTCCATTCTCACCTCGTTCACCAAGTTGTTTTCTTATTACTTTTTTTTTTTTTTTACTCGACTCAAGACACAAAATACTTACCACTCGACTGACTCTAGATGACTCAACCTAGAAACAAAAAGATGCTAAAAACAAAAGACACTTTTTTTTAATTTTTTTTTTATTGACTCAGATAAAAACACAAAGATACTAACCCGACCCGACTTCTTTGAACACGGGACGGCAACGGCGCTAAAAATGCTTGACCGACCGGGTGACTAAAAATAAAGACGCGTCCCAAGCGTAGGACTCTCGACCGATGTAGCATAATATCCGAAAGTACCGGAGTCGAATCCACAGAGACGGACGAACGTGTGCAGGACTCAAAGATGACGGGTTCACAGTTTATCTTGGCTCTTAGGTAGCCACCCCTTGTTTAATGAGATTAATTAACTAATTTACCGACTAAGTTACTAAATGCAGATTAGAAATGAGAGTACAGCTGAGGGAACCCAGCGTCCGCGACTAGTCTAACCGATGCTTACTCGGGCCACAATTTCTCTCTTTACTGATTTTAGAATAAGAGAAAGGCTCCCTAACAAATGCGCACTACCTGTCACCAGATTCCGTGCGCATTCGAATTCCGGCGATGCCTGGGTTTTGTTTGTTAGACGAGTTTCTGTTTCCTAAAATTGCTCGAAAATTAAGTTAATTCGGCCCCGAGGTAGAACATCAATTAGCTTAGCGGCGGAGCGCCTTCGCCCGCAGCCGCACTCTATACGACTACTCGCTCATGATGTTTATAATAACAGAAATTGTATTAAACCTAGATCTAGACATGCTTGAGAAGTAAAACAGAAACAGAAAACGATACCGCAGATTGCAATAAGGGAACGAACTTGAATAATACTTGAAAACACCAATCTTGAAGCTAGAAGATCCGGAAATCTGAAGTAAATTTGAGTGCTGAATTGAATGCAAAAAAACTGTAGCCGAAACTTAGAACAATAAAACCTAAGTTATGAATGTGGAACCCCCCCCCCCCCCCAAATTCGAGCTAAAAAAAAGAAGTATTTATACTAATCCCTAATTTCTAATCAAAATTCGAGACAAAATAGGATTATCCTCTGCGGGAGACCAAAACGCTGCCGTTCACTAGCCAATTAAACCTCTCGGTAGTGCTACCATGAAAATGGTGTAGCGCTACCGTGCCCCTTAACTCCCCCTTTGACTGGTTGACCGCTGAATCGTTGACTCTTCGTAAGCCTTAGGTAGCGCTACACTACTTTAGGTGTAGCGCTCCAAAACCTTCTGTTCATATTCTGGACTTTGCTGTGCCACTTTTGAGCGCTCCAAGAAATTGGAGTAGCGCTCCCGACGGGTTTCGATCACTTCCATGCGAAATCCACTTCAACACTTAGCCTCCTCAGCCTTCCCACTCTTGATCCTCGTGCACGCCCCTCCAACAACTCTAATTAGCGCAAAAACACCTCTTTTTCCTGCGAATTAAGCACAAACACCAAATCCAACCACGTGCACACATTAAATGAAAAATGAGGATTAAATACACGAAAACCGCGCTAACTCTATCCTATTTAGGCGCTTAAATGCATGGATTTCACGCGCCTATCAGAGATTATCCCACAGAGGAGAGATACCATGGAAGGAGCATTCGCCGGCCATGGGTATTGTCGGAGTGGCAGGAAAAAAACAGGGGTGTGTGGGTGAGAGAGAGAGAGAGAGAGTACGGGAGAGAGAAGTCACGTGAGAAAGGCCTGTCTTTTTAAGTTTTAATCTCAGCCCTTGGTTTCAAGGGCTGAGATGGAGTGTTATATATAGAGTAGCTCAGACACTCAAAGTTTAAAAGGAAAAGAAAATCCATGCCACTTATGTCACAACCTTGACCCGCCCCTGTAGGTCTTAGTCACAACAAAGCGTTGGTGAATCACACCCACACATTTCTTTTTTATGAGAAATTTATGAGAAAGTTTTCATGTAATATATCCAACTTCTATCTTGAAACTAATGAACGATTTGAAACTTTTGTGTTACGGCGGTAAGTGAAGCCCACAATCTGGTTTGTGCACTATCGGTGTAAATGGATCGGTTCCCGTTGATTTATTGCATTACCAAACAAAGGGGAAAAAAAGAAAAAACTGGTTCACTTGAGGTCCCACACGGAAAGTAGACCAAGACTTTTAAATTGCAATAATGCAACTTTAAACAGTAAAGCAAGTCTTTCTTAAATGAGTGGCCTGACGGTGCTCTAACCAACGGTTCCACATTCAGCTTCAATTTCTTTGGCTTGATTTTTACCATTCGTACCATCCCAGATCCTGACTCCTGAGTGCTTGCGTGTAGGTGAGTCAAGCACATTGTTCAATTACCTAACATCAAAAGACCTCGTCCCCTTTAACCTTTTGCACATGTCAAATTTTTCAAGTTCCGTAATTTATCTCAATTGACAGAATTTTAAAAAGCACAAAATTATTATGAAAACTCAAGCAAAGATAAAATCTAAAAAAATGTAAAAAATCACACAAGGAATTAAGGGAACGAGCTCTATAAGATTAATTAGAAGAAAGATTAACTAGTGAAAATGAGATGGTAGTAGAGTGAAGTTGATGGTACTAGCGGGCCGTTTGGATAACGTATTAGTTTGAGAAAGATTAAACAGTAAGGGGTGATAAAATAGTATAAGGGTGATTAAAAAAAAAGGGTGAGCCCACATTGATGTGATAGTTAAGGAGGGGGGATCAAATAGTCCAAAGTTTGGATTAGGGATTAAAAAGGAGGGATAAGGAGGATGGATGATATAAAAACAATCAAATTGACTATATTGCCCTTGTCAATGCCCATATTAGATTATGCATTTAAAATAACTATAAAAATATAAAAATTAATTGTTTTGCTCTATTTGTCAACAATTAAGTTATATTTTTTTATGTTTGTCAACAATTAAGATAACAATTAAGTTATTCGTCAATTAATTGTAAATAACGATATTGTCAATTAATTGTAGATAACAATTACAGTAAGTTTTTTTTTTTTTTATGTTTGTCAACAATTAATGCTCTCCACTCTACTTCATTGTAAATAACGGCAAAAAAAAAAAGGCCCTACGTTATCTCTTTATCCAGTCCAAAACCCATTTCCTATTCTCAAAAAAATGCTCTTCTTCTTCTTGGAAGAAAAAATTGCAGCGGCATGAATAGTGAACCGAGCTCCCCGATCGGCGATGCCACAAACATCAGAACTCTCCGACCGGCAAGTTTTCATCGGAACTCTTCTCTCTTCTTCATTCTACTTTCTCTCATTTTTTCGTCCTTCCTTTAGTAATTGTTTTTGTCGCCGGATTATTCACCAGAATAGGCCGGAACTTGCTGGATCCGACCAATATTGCAGAGCTGTGGGGGTAGGGATGTCATTCGACCACTCTCATCCCCCATGACTAAACACAAGCACCTCCCCCCTCCTTATATTTAGTCCGGGTTCTCCCGGATTACTAAACCGGCGGCTATTTAGTGGGAGTGTGCATTCTGCATCCAAAGCATGGGCTAAATATCAAATCACCCCCTTATTCCCCTAATTGCTTCATCCCTCCCCCATAAACGGCATCCAAATGACGCCTAAAGTGAATAGGACACTCGAGCTTTTTCGTGCGGAATCGCTTTTAAAAATAATTAAGCAGAGTGTTACATGCATAAAAAACTTACTCAGAAAATATCTCAAATTTAAAAAGTGACTCAGATTCGCTTGAGAATGTATTTCAAGCCACTCGTTCTCAAATTTTGGATACTTTCTGAATTTTTTTTCTTGACATTTAACTTTGCTGATAATTTAGCATTGTAGGCCCTTGCTCTGTTAAAGACTTTCAAAGTCTTGTCTACTCTATCAGGAGTATTTCTGAAGCTCCTTCCCCAATGCCGTCCTTCGCCTCAGTCGAGGGACCACTTCCATCAACTGTGTCGTGTCTTTTTCAGACAATGAAAAATGCTAACGTGTACCCAATAGGCACACGTTAAGATTAAAAATATATATTAAAATTTTGAAAAGTATACAGAAATATGTGAAAATATATTAAAAAGTGTAAAAGGTGTCTTGTAGATGTTTTATTTTGTTTGTTTGTGTAGTTATTGTGTGTTCATTGGGCACATATTAGCAAGACCGTTCAACAATAATGCTGGTTAATAGTACAGAGTAATAATTTTGAGGATTAGTACAGTAAAAAAAAACAAACAAGGAAAAAAAATATGAAAGTACCTCGGACGGTTGAGATCCGTTCGGTGTACTTTTTAAACAGTGGACCGAACGGATCATAACCGTCCGATGCACTTTCATGTTTTTTTTCTTGGTTTCTTTTCCAGTTTCCTACACTTTTTCGATCATTTTTGTGAGACCAGTTCAGATGGTTGTTTCTCCGACTCTAATTGAGCTCCTGCTAGCATTTTATGGAGAAATATTTGAGTGTCTGTAGAGTAAGGATAATGTGGTGTCCGACCGCGAATCTCAGCCTTCAAAAGTTATTTTAGAAAGCCGAGATTCGCGATGGGTATCGCCACCTGTTACTCGTCCGACACCCAAGTCCTTCTCCAAATTATGAGATTAATCTCTTATAGATTAAGATGGATTTATATAAAGTAGCTCAAACACTCAAAGTTTAAAAAAAAAGAAAAAAGAAGAATTCATGCCACTTATGTCACAACCTTGACCCGCCCTTTTAGGTCTCAGTCACAACAGAGCGTTGGTGAAATCGTCACCCAAGCTAATTAACACATATAACATCATGTAATCGCCTACTTAATTAAGAGGGGTAAGCGTGCGTATATGACAGGTAATAAGAAGTCCTAAGTATTATAAGAATGTTAAATAGTAGCTTGAGCACTAAAATTCTTGATAAGAAATCCATTGTAACTATCTATCGATGGAGCAATAAAATTCTTGGTTTGTGCAGCAAGTGGCCGGTAGTAAGGTGGCTCTCGGTGGAATGGGTACTCTCGATGAAGCAGAAAAAATTCATGGGGTGTGCGGCATCTAGTTGGCAAGCAAAGCAAGGTGGCTCTTGATGGAATGGGTGCAGTAAATAAGTCCGAGTTCGGACACGGTGTTGGAGAGATAGATAAAAAATTAAGGGGGAGTCAAGTTGATCAGATCGAGGGGGTCTAGGCCCAAGGCATGGTTCACACATGAGGGGGAGATTTTTGAGAACACGTGTGAAAGATTGAGTTCCACATTGGATAAACAGAAAAAGAGACCTTAATATACAATTTGGTGGCTCACCACTTCTAAGGCTTAGCCTTTTAAATGGATATTAGTCATTCAATGTATATTAGATTCATGTAATGTGGTGGACTCTATGGATACTTCCAAGGCCGGCTCATGGCATAAGCCAATGAAGCCACCGCTTCGGACCCCCCTAAAAAATGTAAAAAATAGGGCCCTCCTAACATGCAAGTCTATTATATATTATAATAGTAGTTTATTTTTGGATGACTACATATTTAAATTTGTTCAATGATAATTTTCTTGTAATGGTTTTTTAGGAAGATGTGGTGAAATTTTTTATTATAAAAACTATATGGAGGGCCTCCTCTAATGAATCCGTTTCAGACCTCCAAAACTCATAAGCTGGCACTGGATACTCCCCAACAGATTAGGCCTACGCGCACAAGAGAAAAACCTCAGGCGGATCAGGCTCATAGAGAGTTCATCCATTGATCCATTGTGAACTGTTGTGGCTCCCGAGGAGTAGGCAGTTGCTGAACCTCATAAATCTTGTGTGTTCTGTCTTTCTCTCTCTCCCTCAATTTCTTTGGTTTGATTTTTGTGATTTGTAGCATCCAAGATCCTTACTGTTTGTGTATTGGTGAGTAAAGCGAACTGTTCAATTACCTAACATCAAATTAGCGGCCTCGTTTCCTTTAACTTTTTGCACACGTCAAATTTTTTAAGTTATATAATTCGTCTTGACGAGATAAATTTTAAAAATACAAAATTATGACAAAAACTCAAACAAAGTTAAAATCTAAAAATTGCAAAAAAAATCACACAAAGAAGTTAAAGGGAACGAGCTCCAAGATTTATTAGAATGAATAACAACTAGCTAAAATTTAGATGGTACGAACAAAGTTGAGAAATAGGTGGAACTATAAATTTACTAAAGACTTTTTTTCGTGCGGGACCACTTCCATCAATAATTGAGCATTGTAGGCCCTTGCTCTGTTAAAGACTTTCTTTAAAGTCTTGGGTCTACTCTTGATATTTTTGAAGCTCCTTCCAAATGGGCCGTCCTCTGCTCAGTCGAGGGACCACTTCCATCAAGTGTGGCATGTGTCTTCCAACTTTCAACAATAATGCTGGGCTTTTTTTTTTGCAACAGGAAGCATAACCAATGCTGGTTAGTACTCCCTCCGTCCCAATTTTATAGTCCCTTTTGGAAGTTCGTGTCACTTTTCAAAGTGTTATATCTTGTAATCTACAATGTTTTAGGTGATTTTGAAAACTTTGTTTATTAGATTAAATTAAGATCTATCAAACAAGATCCATATTGCATATAAAATGTATTACCAATTAAAAGATATAATCAATTTTTTATCCGGTTAGAATGAAACGAGGGACTATAAAATTGGGACTGAGGGAGTAGCACGGAGTAAATGGATCGGTTCCCGTTGATTTATTGCATTACCAAACAAAGGGAAAAAAAAAAAACTGGTTCACTTGGTCCCACACGGAAAGTAGACCAAGACTTTTAAATTGCAATAATGCAACTTTAAACAGTAAAGCAAGTCTTTCTTAAATGAGTGGCCTGACGGTGCTCTAACCAACGGTTCCACACGGAAAGCTTCAATTTCTCTGGTTTGATTTTTGCGATTCGTAACATCCAACATCCTATGGATGAGTAAGTGCATTATTTAATTACCTAACATCAAATTATTCCCTTCATCCCAATTTTATAGTCCTTCGTTCTATCTTAACCGGATAAAAAAACGATTATATTTCCCAATCGGTAATACATTTTATATGCAATATGGATCTTGTTTGATAGATCTTGATTTAATCTAATAAACAAAGTGTTCAAAATCACCTAAAACATTGTAAATTATAAGATATAACACTTCAAAAAGTGGCGCGAACTCTCAAAAGGGACTAAAATTGGGACAGAGGGAGTAGTAAGCCCTCGTTCCCTTTAACTTTTTGCACATGTCAAATTTTTTTGGTCCCGTAGTTCATCTCAACCAGAGAAATTTAAAAAGACAAAATTATTATGAAAACTCAATCAAAGATAAAATCTGAAAAAATGTAAAAAATCACACAAAGAATTATGGGAACGAGCTCTATAAGATTAATTAGAATATAGATTAACCAGCGAAAATGAGATGGTATTAGAGTGAAGTTGATGGTACTAGAGTGAACAGGACAATCGAGCTTTTTCGTGCAGGACCGCTTTTAACAATAAGCAGAGTGTTACATGTATAAAAAAATTTGCTCATAAAATATCTAAAATTTAAAAAGTGACTCAAATTCACTGGAGAATGTATTTTAAGCCACTCGTTCTCAAATTTTGAATACTTTTTGAATTGTTTTTCTTGACATTTAGTAACTGATAATTAACCATTGTAGGCCCTTGCTCTGTTAAAGACCTTCGAAGTCTTGTCTACTCTTGGTAGGAGTATTTCTGAAGCTCCTTCCCCAATGCCGTCCTTCTCCTCAGTCGAGGGACCACTTCCATCAACTGTGTCATGTGTCTTTCAGACAATGAAAAATGTTAATGTATACCCAATAGACACACGTTAAAATTAAAAAAAGTGTATTAAAATTTTGGAAAGTATATAGAAATAGGGTCTTGCTAACGTATGCTTAATAGGCACACGATAAGCACATAAACAAACAAAAATAACACATACTCCAATACACATTTTAAACTTTTCAATACACTTTCACATATTTCTATACACTTTTCACACATTTCAATACACTTTTTCAACCTTAACGTGTGTTTAATATGTTAAAAAGCGTAAAATGTGTATTGCAGTGTGTTTTATTTTGTTAGTTTGTATAGTTTGATCCAAGCAGTTTTTCATAAAAACGCTATAAATGCATTTTTATGAAAAATTGCTTGGATCAAGCCCTTCCGGGTTTTTTTTTTTTTTTGCCAAATCCTTGCGGGGGCCCTAAAAAACACCTTCTAAAAACATCTAACGGTTCGGATCGTCGAAATTTGGCCCGGAAAGTGGAGGTCCGGACCGTAACACGGTCCGGGATCCTTGACCAGAAGTTTATTGTATATATATATAGGAACCGAATCTAGTGAGGGTTCCCTCACAAATAAAATGCGGGAGAATGCTTCTGGCCGTTGGATCGCGCACAGCCATCAACGGCTGAGATTAAAAAAGGTGCACGCGGGTCAGATGGTCGGGTTAAAACATTTCGCGGGTCAGGATCCGGGTTTAAACCCCCATCCGGATCCTGACCCCTCATTTCACGAGTTCATCAGAGAGAGAGAGAGAGAGAGACAGAGAGACAGAGAGAGAGCAAACAAGCGATTTGAAAAACCTCAGCGCGAAATCGATCGAGCTCGAGCCAAACAAGTCTAGATCTTGACGAAATCGAAGGTATTCACCTCTTGTCTCTCTTCCATCGTCGATTCTAATCGTTTTCCCCATTGTTGAAGTCGATTTTTGATTGTTTAGGGTTTCCATGAACAGGTCTGTCGAGCAAGGAGAACGAAACCAGTTTAGATCTTGACGAAGGATCTTGACGAAGGTGAATCTCTCTTCTCTCTCTTACCTCGATCTTCTCTCTTCGTTAATCAACTCGAAATCTGAAATGGATTTTTCAAATTTTAGGGTTTTCCCACCAACAGAAATTGAGATCTCGACCTCGAAGAAGGTTCTGCTCTCTCTCTCTCTCTCACTTCGTGGTTATATCCCTTCAATAGCTTGATTTACCCTGTGACTTTTGTCTTGGTTATGCATTTCTCCGGTATTTTAGAAGCTGAGACTGCACTGTTAAGTGCTGAAACTTCCTGGAATTGAAGCTTCGTTCATGGCTGAAAGTGTTGTTCTTGTCGTGTAAAATGACCTTACGCTGCTGTAATTAGCTGTTAAGTGTTGATACGTGCTAGGAATACATTCTTGAATGTCAAAAACTGAATTTTAGGTGGAAGAAAATGGTTTTCAATGGTGTAATAAGAATCTATGATTTCACCTTCTTCAGATTTGGTCATGAACTCATGAACTCTATTGCATTATTCGCCATGATCAATGGTTAATTTGATTGGAACGCGGTATTTTGTAGTTCAATTGACCTTTTGGAACACCTTGAGTTTAGGTGAAATCTATGATTGCTATGTGTGAGCTGCCAGCAAATGAGAGGGTCTTTACATGTCGTAATTACGTGAAGTTCACATGCTTTACATTAGCTAGAATAATCAATCGAGATGGACATTTTTCAAATTGCACACTTACTGGTGTTAACGACATGAGGTTAATTCCTTTTTGGTTTCGGCAATGGATGAGGTATTGACACTATTCAAACTTATTAGTCTTTGCTGACATTCTCTCCTACTAACTGCAGGTGGATAAAGCTCTTATGCAGCTAGGTGGTCCAAAAGCCTATTTTATGCACTGCTTGGAATCGTATGCACGCACAGAATGCAGTGATGCTACATGTCCTCGGCCTATGATCGCCTATTCCTGGCATATAACATCTAGAGGGAGCTGGATTTTTAGAATGCAGCCATCTTTTGCTTGTTTTTTTTTTTTTTTTGGAATTCATGCTTTTGATCCTTGAGAGTGTTAGAACTTGGGCACCTTAGTTTGTAATCTGTTTTTCATTTTTTGTTTGATACCAAGGTAGTGACAGTAGGCTAGAAAACTTGGTGCTTTGTCCTAACATATTTGAGTTGCTTTTTGTCGATATAGTGGTCGAATTAGAATTGGCTTTTGTAATTGGTATTGGAATTGGATTTTTTTCAATCACTGTTGCTATTTTTTTTTTTTTGTTCTACTGATGTTATAGGAGCATTACATGTAAGAGGTGCTATTAAGCACCTCATTGTGTTTGTATCTGTGTTCCCACCATTGTGTCTGAGTCCATGTCCCCATCGTGTCTGCTTGGAGCATTACATGTAAGAGGTGCTTTGCCCCTTAACCTTCTGTTTCATGCCTTCTCTGCTTGGAGCATTGTAGTCTAATGACACTTCATTGATTTATTGCACATCCAATGGCATTCAAAGCTGAGATTGGGTTTCGGAATATCAGCCATGAACAGGCAGAAACCACAATCCAATGGGAGTGGCCAACCACCATTGCTTCTAATTTCAAGTCATTGCAAGTGTATTTGGTTAGTTCGAGTTCTTGTAAGCTCCGTTTTTGCAAAATATCAGGTTTGTGTGAGGTTACGCTTCATTAGATGTGCGTCTTTCCACTTATCCTTTTGTCCTTGACTCATGCAAGGAAGATATCGTCTCAGTTTTCCGGCAACCAAACTGTATTTCTTCAAACCAATAAAATGGCTAAAGCCTTAAGTAGAACTTGCTGCAGCATTTTTCCCAGTTACACAAGCCTCGTTCTTCAGACTCGTCGGTAAAATAAAATTACGAAAACAAAAATTATCAACAACTCAAGAGATGATAAGCAATTAAAGGCAATCACCAATTATGAATTTCAGCAAGTAGAATAAACTTCTGAGGTACAATAATCGTGGCTAAAAGTAACCTAGCTAACAATTGATCTTTTGAACCAAAGTGGTCCAAATGTACTTAGAATGATAGGATTGAAGGTTGTAAAGAAAATGTACAACACCCTTTCGCCCCATCTTTAATTAATCCATCCAAACTTTCACAATACATGATCAAACTACCATCAACCAAGTACATTCATCTCTCAATAAAAGTACATTCATCTCTCAATACATCTCTCAATACAATGTTAAAAAAAGCAAAATATTCTAAACTTGAAGCCAAAGTTGCTTTCTAGTGAATTTCTTCATTGATCTCGGCTTGTTCATTAGACCTCTGCACCTCTGTGACATTCGTAATCTTCATTGCTCTCAAAACCATGTGTCTTTTCCAGTGAGCCACAAAATTCGTAGCTCTGTAAGTATGCCTGTAAGTAAATGCAAGAAACAAGTAGCTGTGTTATGATATGAACCATCAGTAACTCAATTACTTACAGGAGTAAGAACAAAAGAAAGCAAGAAACAAGGTTAAGAGACACGTTACCACTTAATATTTCAAAATAATCGAGACTCGAGTCATGTGACCACACAAGAATAAGAACAAAAGAAAGCAGGAGACAGCAAAAAAAATGATCTAAAAACTACATATCACAGTAAAAAGGGAGAGCTAATTTTCCTGCTTTCGTATAAGGCATATCTCATGGGAATTCTAAACATAAAACTAACAAACAGAAGCAGCAAATGGAAGAATGAAAAGGTTTGCTCATCATCCACAGCCAGCAAACAACATTAAGAGACAGAGACAAATTTTCCTTAACAAGTGTCCTACCTAACGTCATTACCAAGCCAATACTTCATTTCTTCATTCTTTTCCTTCAAATCTTTGTTATGAAGAATGTGTCTCCTCCAACATTACTTCATTTCTGTTCTTCAAGGACAAAGTCCTAAAGCAGGCAGGATAAGCATAGGCTTAATGTGGGGGAATCTACCCCAAACAGAATGGGTAACGAAATGGGATATAACTTAACATAGATGTTAGACCTCCTACTAACATCCGTGCTACCAGAGAGCAAAGCAGGCATCACTACTACAATAAACTTAAAAGATCACAAGTAAAAACCGTGATATTTATAATTTAATCACGGTTTTAAAACCGTAGTTGATGGAGCCGTTATTAAAAGTCTTCAAGATTCAACCACGGTTTATGTCTGTGGTTAAATGTAAGTCCAAACCGATATGAAAACACATAAGGCGTGATGATAAACAAGATAAGACCACAGTTTAGACAATAAACCGTGGTCGAAGATCCTAAAAGATCACGATTTGAACAAAAAGCGTGTTTAAAAATATTATACAATTACGGTTTACACGGCAAACCGTAGTTAAATCAACAATATTATCACAGTTTGAAGATAAAACTGTGATGAAATTAATTTTAAGATCACGGTTTGGACAAATAACGCGATTAAAAATACTACACAATCACTGTTTGCTCAAAAAACCGTGATTAAATTGTAATTATACAATCACGGTTTGGACAAAAAATCGTGATTGGATTCACTATACCATCACGCTTTGGACATACATCCCTCGTGGCATCATCTCCACAATCTCCCAACTGTTATCCCAACTTGCATTTGCTAAGAATTGAACCTCCAACCTCCCAATTCTTATCCTAACACTCCAACCACTAGGCTACCCAAGTCTTCATGTCACATTTTCCAAAAAGAATGTATATGTATTATCTTTTCATTTATTCCCTTTTATATTACAACAAATATGTAATATATTTTACGTAAAATATATATTGCATTATATCATAATATAATATATTACATTAAACTATAATATTTTAATTTATAGAAGTTATACAGTTGACGACGTAAATTTGGTCGTCGTAGACTAACCTTTGGGGACACCTAGTAATTTAGCAGACACTAACAAAAAATTAGTTAGTGACATGTTTTCTTTTTGGCGACTAACATTTTTTGTTGCTATTATGTCTCTGTCAGATTCTTCTTTGGCGACTAACCTCATATTTGGTTGACAAAGGCATTGCATAAGGCAACAAACATTTATTTCGTTGCCAAAAGTGATGCATAAGGCAACAAAATTAAAAAAAACCTAAAATAAATAATAAAGTATTTACTAGTCCATCACACTTGTAATCGAAGTATGATTAAAATATGCAAACACATTTTATCAAGGTCGGAAAAACTGTGATAAAAAAGTTTTTTTTATCACGGTTGTAACAAAGCGTGATTAAAATAAACACATTTTATCACGGTTTGTAACAAAGCATGGTGAACATAATACATTTTATCACACTTGTAATCTAAGTGTGGTTAAAATATACGAAACACATTTTATCACGGTTGGAAAAAATGTGATAAAAAAGTTTTTTTTATCACGGTTGTAACACAGTGTGGTAAAAATAAATACATTTTATCATGGTTGTAACAAAGCGTGATAAAAATAAACACATGTTATCACAGTTGTAACAAAGCGTGGTAAAAATAAATACATGTTATCACACTTGTAACAAAGCGTGGTAAAAATAAACACATTTTATCACACTTGTAGGATAATGAGATTAAATTAAGCAATTATAATCACAGTTCTTTTAAACCTGTGATAATTATGATTAATCACTACGGTTTAATTTATAAGCAAAGTGACATTAAAAACTCACCTTGCATTTCTTTATCACGGTTTCATCAAAACCGTAATCTTTCAAATTTTATTAGTGTGATCTTTATCAATTATTCTAGTAGTGCATGATAAGCATAAATAGCAAAAACTCAGAGAACAGAGAGAAACATTTTCACTAAGTGGTAGAGAACAGAGATAATGTAGATCGAAGGCTAGGGTTTACATGTACTAACATCCATGCTAACTTTCGAAATCCAAATATCGAAATAAAAAATTAGGGTTTCAAAAATTCAAATTTGAAAAACTTTCGAAACCCTAAAATTTGAAAACAACAACAAATCGATATAGGATCAAACAAACACGATATACCTTTGATGTACCTCTTCTTCCTCTTTTGGAAACCCTAAACATCGAAAAAAAAAAGGTCAAAAATCAATTTCGTCTGTAACCCTAACTCGAATTTAGGGTTTGAAGACCACGAACTGAGAGAGAGAGAGAGAGAGAGAGAGAGAGAGAGAGAGAGAGAGAGAGAGAGAGAGAGAGAGAGAGAGAGAGTCACCTTCAAGTAGATCGATTTTGAACGCGATCTCGATTTCTGTTCGCGGAAACCCTAGAATTTGAAAAATGAACTTCCAAAAACGAGTTCGAAATAATAGAGAGAGAGAGAGAGAGAGAGAGAGAGAGAGAGAGAGAGAGAGAGAGATTCACCTTCGCTGGAGCTCGATCGATCGATGGAGGTCGTCTGGTTTTTGAAATCGTCGAAATCGCAATGTTCTCTCTCTCTCTCTCTCTCTCTCTCTCTCTCTCTTCACTCTCTGGTTCGACAGATGAAATGAGGGGGTCAGGATCCAAATGGGGGTTTAAACCCGGATCCTGACCAGCGTGACCCGGAGCGACCCGCATGTGGACTTATTTAATCTCAGCCGTTCATCCATCGTAGCAATCCAACGGCCACCAAGGGTTGTCCCGCAAATTTTTTGTAAGGGTTCCCTTACTAGAAACTTATTGTATATGTGCACACATATATATATATATAAAAGCGTCTCGGACGGTTGAGATACATTCGGTGTACTATTTAAACAGTGTACCGAATGGATCACAACCGTTCGATGCACTTTCACGTTTTTTTCTTGGTTTCTTTTCCAGTTTCCTACACTTTTCCAATAATTTTTGTGAGACCAGTTCAGGTGGTTGTTTTTCCGACTCTAATCGAGCTCCTGCTAGCATTTTATGGGGGAAAATTTGAGTGCGTGTAGGGTAAGGATAATGTGGTGTCCGAGCGCGAATCTCAGCATTCAAAAGTTATTTTAGAAAGCTGAGATTCGCGATGCGTATCACCACCTATTACTCGTTCGACACCCAAGTCCTTTTCCAAATTATGAGATTAATCTCTTATAGATTAAGATGAATATATATAAAGTAGCTCAGACACTCGAAGTTTTAAAAAAAAAAAAATTCATGCCACTTATGTCACGACCTTGACCCGCTCCTGTAAATCTCATCACAATAGAGCATTGGTGAAATCGTCACCCAAACTAATTAACACACATAACATCATGTAATCGCATACTTAAGAGGGGCAATAGTGCGTATATGACAGGTAAATAAGTCCTAAGTATTATAAGAATGTTAAACAGTAGCTTGAGCACTAAAATTCTTGATAAGAAGAAGTCCATTGTAACTCTCGATGGAGCAAGAAAATTCTTGGTGCATGTGGCAGGTGGCCGGCAGCAAGGTGGCTCTCAGTGGAGTGGGTACTCTCGATGGAACAGAAAAATTTTCCGGTATGTACGGCACCTGGCTGGCTAGCAAAGCAAGGTGGCTCTTGATGGAATGGGTGCGGTAATAAGCCCGAGTTCGGACACAGTGTTAGAGAGATAGATCAAGAATTAAGGGGGAGTCAAGTTGATCAGATCGAGGGGTGTCTATGCCCAAGGCATGGTTCACACATGAGGGGGAGATTTTTTAGAACGTGTGCGAAAGATTGAGTTCCACATTTGATGAACAGAAAAAGAGACCTTAATATACAATTAGGTGGCTCACCACTTAAGGCTTAACATTTTAAATGGATATGAGTCATTCAATGTATATTAGATCCATATAATGTGGTGGACTCTATGGATACTCCCAAGGCCAGCTCACGGCATAGACCAATGAAGCCACCGCTTCAGACGCCCTTACAAATATAAAAAATAGGGGCCCCCAAACATGCAAGCCTATTATATATTGTAATGGTTGTTTATTTATGGATGACTACATATTTGAATTTGTTCAATGATAATTTTCTTGTAATGGTTTTTTAGGGAGATATGTGGTGAAATTTTTTATTATAAAAACTATACGGAGGGCCTCTTCTAAAGAATCCGTTTGAAGCCTCCAAAACTCATAAGCCGGCACTGAATACTCCCTAACAGATTGGGCCTACGTGCACGAGGGAAGAACCTTAGGCGAATCAGGCTCCCAACAGAGAGTTCCTTCATTGATCCATTGTCAACTGTTGTGGCTCCTGAGGAATCGAGGAATAGGCAATTGCCGAACCTCATAAATCTTGTGTGTTCTATCTTTCTCTGTCTCCCTCTATTTCTTTGGTTTGATTTTTGTGATTCGTAGCATCCAAGATCCTTAGTGTTTGTGTGTTGATGAGTAAGGTGAACTGATAAATTACCTAACATCAAATTAGTGGCCTCGTTTCCTTTAACTTTTTGCACACGCCAAATTTTTTAAGTTATATAATTCGTCTCGATGAGAAAAATTTTAAAAATACAAAATTATGACGGAAACTCAAACAAAGTCAAAATCTAAAAATTGCAAAAAAAATCACACAAAGAAGTTAAAGGGAAGGGGAACGAGCTCTAAGATTGATAAGAATGAAGATTAACAACTAGCGAAAATTTAGATGGTACGAGTAAAGTTGAGAATTAGGTGGAACTATAAATTTACTAAAGACTCTTTCCGTGCGGGACCGCTTTTAACAACAAGGCTTATCTACTTATTTGGTCCCTATAAAATAGTCTCCGTTTCAATTTCGTCCTTATAATTTTTTTTGTTTCAATTTTACCCTTATAATCTATTAGGGACATCAATGTTACCCTTTCCGTTAACCAATGGACGGAAATTTGTTAGGTGGCAAACGGGAGGTGATGTGGAGCATTTTTTGACACCGTGGAAGAAAACACAGAGCCCAATTCACGTTATGCTCTCTTTTTTTTTTTTTTTCCCCTCCATTTCCTCCTTCCATCAGAAATTTAACAATTCTTCATTGATCTATTTTCACCAGCCTTGAAATCTAATAAAATAGAAATCTGGATCATGACTAGAAAATCTAAGTTCTCACAAAAAACTCTATATCACGAAATTCCCAAATTGAAAAAGCCACGAATTTTATTCACATCTCTCTTTAGTACAGAAATCAGCCATGAAAAATGGGACAATTTGCAGATCTCGGAGTCGGAGATGACGAACGGTGGGAGGTTGGTCCAGTGAGATTTTCCCCCAGCAATCTCTCTCATGAATCTCTCTCTCTCTCTCTCTCTACATATATAAATATAAATATATATGAGTATAGATATTTACACGAGTAGCATGGACGCATGTAGACATACAATAGCAGAAAAGAAATACTCGGATTCTGATGATGAGCTTGTGGCCGGCGGCGAGAAGAAAATTTGTTGTTGGCCGGCGGCGGCGAGGGAAAGGCATGTGGTTTTGCTTGCATCATTGCCGAACTAATCACTTTGTTCCAGAGTTTTTTTTTCCTTCCGGGATTGTCACTGGTCCATGAAGTTTTCATAACAGACCTCGATCTGCATTGCAAACCGGCCACCCATGATCACCAGTTGAGGAAGAGGACGAGTGGTTAGAGCTTGAAGCCATCTGACTTGAAGGAAGAGGAGCTGTTATCAGGTGGAATTTTGGGGGAATGGTTTGGGGATTTAGGGTTTACAATTGGGGAAAGTGTGATTGGGGGAGGAAGACGTATTGAGAGTGAGAAAGTGTTTGGATTTTGGTAATGGATCAGTTTTGTGTATCCTCCATGGTGTCAAAAAGATCCAAATAAGTCTACCGTTTGCCACGTAGGATATTTCCGTCCATTTGTGGACGGAAGGTTAAGATTGAAGTTCATCAAAAAGTATATGGGTAAAATTGAAACATAAAATTTTACAAGGACGAAAATGAAATTATGACTATTTTATAAGGACCATATAGGTAGTTAAGCCCAACAATAATTGAGCATTGTAGGCCTTTTGCTTTGATAAAGACTTTCTTTAAAGTCTTGGTCTATTTTTTGAAGCTCCTTCCACATGGGCCGTCCTCTGCTCAGTCGAGGGACCACTCCCATTAATTGTGGCACATGTGTCTTCCAAGTTTCAACAATAATGCTGTTTTTTTTTTTTTTTTTTTTTTTAAGCAACAGGAATCATAGCCAATGCTGGTTAGTAGTACGGAGTAATAATTTTCGTAGGACCACTTCAGGTTGATGTTTTTGGACTCCAATCAAACTCCCGCTACCAAATTATGGAGAAGAATTTGGGTGCGTGTAGGATAGGAATAATATGGTGTTTAAGCGTTAATTTTAGCCGTTCAAAAGTATTTTGAACGGTTAAGATTCACAACGGGTATTGCCACATAGTACTTGTCCGAGACCCAATTTTTTCTCCAAATTATGAGATTAATCTCTTAAAGATTAATGGAGATATATGTAAAGTAACTCATACACTATAAGGCCTAATTCTCCAATAGATTTTATCAAAATCTAATAAATTTAAGCCCTTGATTTTATTCATTCGTGAAGAGGGTTGATAAAATTTTAGATTTTTGCATTAAAAAATCTAAGATTTTATCAACTCTCTTCAAGAAAAACCTAAGATTTTATCAACTCTCTTCACGAATGGATAAAATCAAGGGTTGATTTTATCAAATCTTGATAAAATCTAGATAAAATCCATTGGAGAACAACCCCTAAAAAAAGAATTCATGCTACTTATGTCACAACCATGACCCGCCCCTGTAGATCTCAATCACAACATCGTCAGTGAAATCATCACCCGGCTAATCAATACACATAACATCATGCAATCACATAATTAAGGGGGGTCAGTGTGTAATCAACAAAAGCCTATTTATGAACTTACATATAAAAGGATTATAGCTCCCAATTACACCTCAGAGCTGTGCGTATATGACATGTAATAAGCAATTCTAACCATTACAATATCTTCAAACGGTAGCTTGAGCACTATAAACGGTACAAGAACGGATTTACCCAACATATACTTCAAGCTCACATGAAAGGTGGAACATTTTCATATGCTGAAGCTCATATAAATGACCAATAAATAATTTACATGCTTTCTGAAACGATACTTGGCGTTGGCCAGTACTAGTATCGTACCGTACCAATAGAAAAATCAATACCCAAGCCGGTACGAGATTCAGAACCTTGATTGTGAGAGATTGGGCATAGTCCCACATTGGAGAGTTAAGGAAGTTTGGGTCAGTTTATAAGATTTGGCCCACCAACTACTCCTAAATTGAAGTTAACCTTTTGAACCATATAGTTAGGTTAAGAGCTAATGAGACAATTGGGGCGGGTCATTATATCATTCTCGCTACCCACAACCACTGTCTACGCAAAATTCCTTGCATCAGTTTATTTTTGCTATTTTTTTCTCCCATTCTCCTCAAACCAAAATGAGAACATAAATTTCTTTCGTTTTCCCTTCTCTTCTTTTTCCAGTTTTCCAACAAATTTTTACTTGTTTATAATGAATACCAATCTGGAAATTTTTGCGCCGGAATAGGAAGAGGTGCGAAAAAAAGAAGATACTTCTCTTTCGACCATTTGTGCAGAAACTCCTTTCCGTTAGTCTTCCCCCTCAAGAATCCTGGTTCGTAGGACAAGAGTTGAACTTGAAACCCCGTAAGATCTGTGTATGTGATTGGAATAAAAATTTAGATATTGAAAACCTGAAGTCCCATCCTCTGTTTGCAACTTCATTTTTTCCCGTGACAAAAATCATATTTTGGAGTTTATTTTCTTGGTAATTCTTAACTGAATGAGAAACTTTGATTATACATACAAAAATGTGCTATATATACACAGGAAACAGCAGTGGAATGTCTTTGACAAGAACCTCAAGTTCACATTTGACACCAAAAAAGGAATTTGCAAAAAGAGAAAAACAAACACATCTACAGAGAAGTTAAGCAGGCAACCAACTGTCTACACACTTGTTGTACTTCCGGTGAAGTATCCGGCGAAGTATCCGACGAAGATATACTTGAAAGTATTGTTCTCGCATCCAGCAGTCCTCCGGTGATACTTTCCAAAATCGCTTCTTCACTAGCCATTAGAGATGCCATTAGCTTGGCACCTGCTACGTTTTCCTGCTCAACAATGGAAAGCTATTTACACAAAAGCTCTCAAATTTATAAACTCGAACGACAGAATATATAAGAGTTATTGATGCATGAATTAATACCGCACCTGCCGGACATTTAATGTTTTTGGGAGTCCAACGTATATATTGTAAATGGTAATCACAAAACGTTTGAACCAAACGTGGTATATGTAATCGCTTGATACTCAAATCCAAGTGACAAACAGGCCTTAAGGCTATGTTTGGTTTGATAGAATGAATGTTGGAATTGAATGGCCATTGGCTCATTGCAATTGAATACCTATTCCAGGTTCACCAATAATCAAAGGACTGCTGCCGATTAAAAAATAATATTAGTAGTAAATTAAGAAATGCTCATTCCAAATGGAATTGCTGTTCACCAAGGAGATATCATCCCATTCCACAATTCATTTCTAACGCCAAAAATTACTATTGTCGCAAATTTTGCTTTACCACCCAAAAATCAACTATCAGCACACCAAAACTCACCATTCCCACGCTAAAATATTTTACAACCAAAAAAGATATTGACGATGAAATAGGAATGAGAATGGTTCCCAACCAAACACGGGAATCAGAATGGATATTCCAATCTTATGCAGTCTAATTCCATTCCCGTCCATTCCACTCTATCGAACAAAACGCACCCTCAGAGTACTCAAACTCTTTGTATTGGCAATTCAAGAACTTTAATACTAGCAACCAATCCAACATCTCATTGCCCCAGTAACTTAAGCCCTTTTATCTAAATATTGGTTCGTTGAGAGCTAGATTGCTAGCTATCCATAGGAGAAGTACATGATGAAATATAGGTTTGTGCTTCAAACAAAGAATGACTACGCTATATCTGGAAGTGATCTTAGTTTCTAGATTCTCATAATGAGTAATAACCTACCAATAACTTCACCCAAATTTGATACAAGAAAAAATTAATTTGGAAGCCACGTTCATAAACTACAATAATATGATTCATCTTATTTCCAAGTTACATTAATGCACCCCATTGATCCTCATCCGTGCTAACAATCAGTAGGGACATACTATTGGCTTCAGTGATCACAGTTTCTCCAAAATTCCGAAAAGGAAAAGATTTGATAAATCATAGTACTGGATTTTCCCTTTCTGCAGTGTTGAATAATCACCCTTCTCGTAATTGCTTCACTCATTAGGTATGGTGTAAATTTGACTAGCAGTTCAAGAAGATAAGCCAATTCAAGTGTAAAGCTTAGTTGCTAGATGCTACAGTTACAAAGAACATCTCTCTTTCCCGAAGAGCGAGAGGTTGAATTAGAAACACTTGCCATCAAAATGACACTGGTCGCTAAACCCAAAAACCACAAAGGGATGACTTGGCTTATTATGACTGGATTTCAAAACAGTATTATTAATGCATTTCTTACCTTATCTGATCCATCCGTAAGAGATTTCAAAGAGACTTTGAGAAGTTTGGATGCATAGGGAAGAACTGTAGACTTCAGATGATACACAGCTGAGAAGAAAACTTGGACAAATGCTGCTCTAATATCTGATTCCATTATCATCTGTGGAGACCACCAACATGAGTGAAAGAAAAGGGCATAAAAAAGGGCGCACTTAAGTAATGAGAGTATGATGGAACCCAAAAAGGAAAGAGGACTTTTTTTTGACATTTCTTGGGTAATAGAACCCAAGAAATGTCAACTTCATCATGAACATACCCCCATGGACTGAATGAGATGTGGAAGGACTTTCCGAGCAAAGGGTTTCTTGCCAGAATTTCGCATCTTTTAGCACTGATGAGGACATTAGCCATGCACATGAGAAATGAAAGAGAGATTGATGACTCATACGAGCAGCCCTCATTGCCCATTTTGGCAGAGGATATTTCAATCTAATCGTTTGTTAACTTGCTGATCACACAACTAAGCACTGAATTTCCCATCGCAGCATCCCCTGCGGCCCTGCATTAGCGCCAGACAGATCAGTTGAACTATTGTAAGGAGCAGAAAACAAAAAAATGGACATACAAACGCTGAATGAGATACTTACGCGGCCAATTGGGAGTTCCAACAAGACTTGATTTCTTGGTGGTTAAACCCCTGAATAATTCAGGATCTTGTAGTTCAGTACAAATCATCAGTGCTAGGCAATCAATGCACCCATGTAGGGCTTTAGAAACTGAAACGGAAACAGATAATTGCAGCTGTCGGGTTTAGGAGCAACGAGGGGATCCGCAAATTTTGGAAATCTAACTAATTGCTGCCTCTGTGCCATAATCTTTGTCCCTTTTGGGAGTTTCAGCTTCTTAAAGAGAGGTTTAAACAAAAGCATTAGGTATGATTCGAAGACAACTTAAAAGGATTACCCCTTTCCACTTTCGAACATAAAGCCACTTTGTGACAGATAGCTTTGGAAACTAAACGTTCTATACCCTATCTTTGGAAAGAGGACTAACAATCAGAGGGATGGAGGGAGTACCTTCATCTCCATCAAGTGAAGGCCACAACAGGATATTTTCTACAGTGTTCCTAATTTCGAGCATAGCTGGAAGCACAATTGAATCTGTGCCTCTAATCTGTATACCAGTCACCAGACGGAACTGCTAAGGTTGAAATGTCATGTAACTGATAACAGATATAGAACTAAAACCCCTAGTGGGACTGAAAATCGTAACGGGAGGTTGATGACGGAGATTACCACAAATGAGGTGCCTATCGCAAACAAACAATCTATTATCTTCAGTACATCATGAGTATTTGCTGCATCTTCCAACTGCGAGGCAATAATTGGAAATAGCACCTGCAAAAACAAAGTAGGAGGGTTAGATGGCAAAGATGGAGATACAAAATACAAATGATATGAAGGAATACATAACATTACAGAAGTCATAGAAGTTTTGCACCACAGATTTGGAAAGAAACATCCTTGGCATAACCAACTAACCGAGTGTAGACTAATGATCAGTTTCTGAAAATGAGAAACAACAATACCTATAATGTTGGTTAAAAAAAAAAAGTACCTTTAATGGAATATAGGTTCATGTTTCACTTTATGAAGAAGTTTCCCCAGTCATACCGTATTCATTATTGACTCCATAGAATGCCTCATGAATATAATATAGGCAGCATCATAACAACACCAAGAGGAAACAGAGCAGCGGCATTCTTATTTCATAAAAGAGTCAGCATGTAGCAACTGGTGATGATATCACTGTAACCTTGAGTAAATTTCATAGGAAATACAGTAAATGATGTCCATTAGGCTACTTCCTTCGTTTTTCTCCTAAAATACAAAAAGAAAGGAAACCACCATGGAAACGATGTCAACCATATTACGTTTCCACTCAAGTCCAATGTGGCACCCGAATTACATACTTCATACAGGGGCTTATACTAAGGTGAATATGAATAAGCAAGTTATGATTGGTTCTAGTATGAGCACGGCTTAGCCTTTTACCACGAAATATCAACCTTTCACAGCAACCAAACCTCTTACCCTATGTAGCACGGACACCGACACGGATACGGACACTGACACGGATACGGACTTTGGACACGTGAATTCTAAAAAATGGACACGGATACGGCGGGGGACACGGCAAAAAGAAATAAATAAATAATTAATTATATGTATAAATAAATCACATATGTATGCAATAACAATATATATAATAATTATATATACATAGATATATACACTTTTCTATGTATATATATGATTTATTACTAGTACATATACTCGTATACACATAATGTAAGCTATACACCCTCAACAGAAATATATATACCAGTACGTAATCCATATAATATATATATATATGCATATATATATATACATATACACAGCGAGAGAGTGTGTATATGGGGGACACGCGTGTCCATGCCGTGTCCCCCTCCAAAAAATAATTTAATTTAAGGGACACGCCACGTGGCGTGTCCAATACGTGTCCCCGCGTGGGACACGTGTGTCGCCGTGTCCCCGTGTCCAATACGTGGACACGGCGACCTCTAGAAGTGTCGGTGCTTCATAGTCTTACCCCTCTGGATGTCATAGACTTCCTAAATGTTACTTTAGTATCTAGAAGAATTATTTGACTTTAGCAAGTGTTGAACAATCTTTAACCTTCTAGCAACACTAATGGTGTACCACCTGCCCTTTCTTTCTCGTTAACGAAATAGGTCATCACTTCTACATACCCAACACGGGCAATGGACTTAACATTTCAGCTATGTCTATCCAATCTCAAACATCACGAAACTCCTCAATACGTTTGTTAAAGCATAGAAAGCAAGGGTTTATAATGAGTTAAAACTCTTATCACAGTGAAGTGCTAAATAGAAAATGCCACAATCACTTGGATTAGAAAAACTTCAATTAATAACCGATTGCAGACAGATACTGATAAAATATTTCAGTATAAAATAAAGAGGAAGAGGTGAAAAGAAGCAATCAGATGTAACTTGGCTTCAAAAAGCCCTGGGAACTGGAAAAAAAAAATAAAAAACTGAAGAATAGCCTGCTGGGTAAAGTTTGGCCACCATCATATTTAATTGATCAAGCATCTATCAAGACTAGTACTTTAGCACTTCCATCTTCCGCATCATCCCATTACTATCATCAATCGTTTACTTCAATCAGCTCTAGCACCACTTCATCTCATCGCACTCGAGTTACCGTCTGAATCAATTAAGTACGGTTGTTCATCTAAACATCGACATATTTCATCACCTCTGCCTACCTTTGAAATTTGGTCACCTCTGTTATAGTTGATTTTTTCAGTAATATAGTTTTACTCTTTGACATCACTACCTACCTTGTTTGCCTCCATTCTCATCTGATAATTTCATTAACACCGCAGCTTATTCCTGTTGACCACCTCTATCATTACTTACTCTCTTTTGCTAGATGTACTCTCTAGTGTCAATTATAACACCATCGTTCACCTGCATTCCCACTCAATGATTTTGTAACATCCCTGATCATCATCTCTCCGTAACCAACGGAAATATCAAGTTACTCACTGGGGAGCAGGCAGCCCAATGCAACGAGTTTCTGGGCCAAACAAGTCATGCTTGGGCCAAAACGCTGGTGGGGGTGTAAGAAATCAGAGTTTAATGCAATTATACTAAAGAACTCATAGACCAAAATCTTTATTTGATAGTCATGCTAAGAATAGAAACAATATCTACTTAGTTTGGGTACGCTTTGAAATATCTTGGGTACAGGGCAATGGTACGTGATTAGAAGTACCATGCAAAGTATGAGGTACATCTGGATTTCAGAACTACCCATGCTTCATAGATGTATGCAGAAAAGCTGAAAACTACCTAGATTGTTGGTTTACAACCATTTGGAAGAAAAAAAAATTGCAAGCTTAGAGACCTATCAAATTTGTTTCAGTAGCTGATTGCCATGTGTACAAAGGATAATTTAACTGGGGGGGAACTCCTTACCGAAACGATAAGAGCATTTCTGGGCCAACTCTGTTGTGTATCTAGAACTTATTCCATCTATATCTTGACAGAATCATGCAACAGAAAATCTATCCAGATGAAAATTTCCACATTGTGTTGTAATCCCTATGCACCAAGACATATAGACACTCTTTCCATATCAAACTACATGATACAGGGAAAAAAAAATTGTGCTTCAACCATTAAGTTGCCTAGACTAAAACTTGTTTTGTGACGTGGGGAGGCAAGAAGACAAAGCTTTTTAGAGTCAAGATGATTTACAAAAGAAACTTTGTATCCAAACGAACGAATGGGAATTTCTTCAAACAAATAAGAAAAGGGGAGGAAAAGGCCGAGAATGAGCCAGGTTTCTTTCCGGGCTCAATGTTATGAAATCACCAGACCACAAAATGTTAAGAGCACTCCGAGATACTGTAAGAACCTAAGTGCATTGACCCCATAAATTTCATTCATTAAAAGCATCTACCTAAGAAATTTTATTGGTCAATGAATTTCTACCTTCATTCTTTCCTCCTGTTTTCCACTTTTAAGTAGCTTTCGTAGACTAGACACTACTCTCTTCACTTGTTACATGTTTGAATTTCTGTAACCAAAAAGAAAAGTCTAAACCATAGTAAATTGCTTGCATTTTAAGGAAAAAAGTCGCATTGCTACATACCTGAGGATGAAGCCGCCCACAGAGTTCAGCTGCAAGTCTCTGCACATCTTCAAATTCCTAATCATTAAATGCCCTCAAACAGATGGAAACAGGAATATCAGCTCATTCAGAGCATTATCAAAGAAAGAGGCAAGAATGAAAAAGGATTGATGATTGTCTTGGTTGTGAAGCTACCTGTTTAGAGGGATTCCAGCAACACATTCACGGTCATTTATGTCAAAAGCTCCTGCCTCAGGATTTCCATCAACCAAAACAAAAGTCAAGAAAAATGTGGGACGGCTCGTTTCCAACAAAGCTTGGAAGTTGAAGTGTTATAAGGACTTCATTACACGAGAAAACAAGAACGCAAAGCATATCCTATTTCAGCGTTGCAAAACTGTAGTATAAGAGAAAATTATTAGAACTGCAAGACTAAGCGTAGTCTTAGTCACATATAGTGGCAGGTTGACAAATGCATCTCCAAAAAAATATATGTTGTGCCTCACCCCCACAGGTATTCCCCCACACACACCAATCACACAGAAACACAAGTAATTTTACGTGGTTTCCACGGGAGGAGAGGAGTGTTTCACTATATGAGAAATACAAAGAATTACATGGGAGTATCTCCCACTCATTCTCACTGTGTATCTCTCATTCTCTCTCACACTCTCCTGACAAAGTCTCACTCGAGGAGCTCGGCTCCCTCCCGAAGGAGGAGCCCTCACACAGCCCCACCCTTTCTCTGCTCTGTCTCACTCTCTTTTCCTTAATCTTCACCTCCTCACGCACACATACATATATACATATTACGCGACCAGAAGAAACAAAATAGCATTTAAGGCTCAATCACGCGTGAGAAGAAAATCAAGATTTTCGGCTGCCTCAAATCTTCAACTTTGGCGGCTACAATTGTCACGGGAGGATCCCATGGTGGGCCACTCTCATCTAATGGCAAAAATCCAACAATATATCCAGACATCAAACCTATAGAATGATATATTACCCAGTCTTAGGCCCTTCGATTGCCGGTGTTTTTGTGGGATGGATAACACTGAGAACAACCAATAAACAGTCTGATAGCAGTCATGGCCCTACATACATTTGAGACATATATTGCCTGTTGAGCCTCATTCTAGGGCGATGAGACCCTAGAATTTTAGCATAGAGGAAATTATAATTTCTTCGGAGAAGACTTATATTTTAAAATTCATGGGAAGCAATCGCCAGAACCCTCCTCCATTGCTTCCCATGAATTTTAAAATCTAAGACTCTAAGTCTTCTCCAAAGAAATTATAATTTCCTCTATGCTAAAATTTTAGGGTGTCATCGCCCTAGAATGAGGCTCAGCAGGCAATATACGTCTCAAATGTATGTAGGGCCATGACTGCCATCAGACTGTTTATTGGTTCTCAGTATTATCCATCCCACAAAAACACCGGCAAACAAAAAATATTTGAGCTTCTTTTCTCTCTCTCTCTCTCTCTCTCTCTCTCTCTCTCTCTCTCTCTCTCTCTCTCTCTCTACCGCTGTGCATCTCTATCACTGTGTATAGACAATTCAAACGACGACAACGCCAACAACACCGAAAATATCAAGTTCCTCTACAGCTACTGTGGCAAAATCCTCCATCGTCAAACCGACAACAAGCTCGGCTACATCGGCGGCCTCAACGGAGTCCTCTCCGTCGATCATTGCATCACATTCGCAGGTCTTCTTCAATTCTTTCAAGTTTTTAGTATTTTACTATGATACATTGTCCTGTATAATTGTCTAATATTCCCGACGAATTGAAGTAAATTTCGATTTTGATTGTTACAGATATGTTAGAATCATATATGTTTGTGTAGATATATTACTTGATTTGATATGCAAAATATTCCTGGGTAGTTCTTGCAAAAAATTTCGATTATTACGTGACAAGGTGTTTGTTGAAATTCCTCAACCAAGTGTGGTTTCTTTGTTGAGGCGATTGTGATGTACCCGCAAACCATTTTATTTGTAGTAATTCGGATATGTGTTGATACTTATCATCCTTATTATGTGCTGGTTTGCTAGACTTGAAAGATGGAATTGGTATCATGTGAGGCCATTAAGCCTTGAATCACCTTAAGTGCTGCAATTGCTATGCTGTTTTCGTAATTTTCATCTTATCTTTCTGTATTTGGGAGTGTTTGGATTAAGGGAAAACGAGGTCAATAGTGAGGAAAAAGTGCCACTTGGGTGTTTATGTGATTCTAGCTTTTATGAGAAATTATGAAATTGATCTCAATGGTGCTTCCTTTTTTCCCCAGTTCCCTACTTCCATGGGGCTGCAAATAAGCCAGCCCGAGCTTTGAAGTGTTTGATCATGGCTCATTTAAAACTAGTCTAGCTCACCAGATGTTTAATAATCAATGTGCTGATACTCGACCTTATACAAGGGTTGAAAGAAAAGAGAGTTTTCCGGAACCCTACAAAGACAAATGCAGAAAATTCAGACAATCAATTGAAAATCCAATGTAGTATCATATCTGATCTGTTTATATCATACCTCTCCTCAACGAAGTGGCAAATTCACAATGAGCAGCAAAGCTATCAGTTAAAAAGAGATGCATAAGACAGGGTAATATGACACCTAACAAAAACCCAAACAACCAATTCCTTTATAGGTTCTGGAGCATAATCAGAACCCGCTAAATTTCTGACAAGAAGTCAAGAACCCATTTGTACACAAATCTGGTAAAAACTCAAAATTAAAGTATGTCCCAGAAATTAAGACTAAAATTCATCACAATAAAAACAGCCCAGCAAAACCATGTTCCTATTTCATCTTGTACAGAACCACATACCATTACTAGCATATCTATTGGACAGAACCACATACACAACATCATTTACAAGAGCTACGGTTGGGAATCATATCAGAGCTGTTAAACTATGTGGTCTCAAATGCATTAACAAGATCAGCTTGCCTATTTCCAGGAATGTGTTGCTCTTGAAGAAAAGAGGGGATTAAAATCAAAGGCATATTTTCACTTGGGAATTTAAGCAAACACCTGACCTATTGGCTAATTATATCAAACAATCATAGAAGTGAATAAAAGTAGCAGTTTTAGAAGAAAGGAAAAGAAACGTATAACAGATAATAATGGTGGGATTGAATAGTACCTTCAACCAAGCGGGATCCCAGGTATTCGTGCGTCTCCGCGATGAGGCCGACTTGGTTTATGGTGAATCTAAGACAGGAGGTGTCTCTTATGGGCGAGGGCGTCTCTGCCGAAGTATAACTTCGCAAGGCCGTAGCACTTGGCTGCAGCCGATCGGTTGCCGTATATTTTGAGCCAATTGGGATGTTATATGTGAAACCATTGGGGCAAAAAGTACTGCACTTAATACATGTTCGTAATTCGGCATTCTTCAGAGCCAAACACTAAACAATATTGCATTCACTAATCCCCTTCTGGCTACTGTAATTCTAATAGAAGCTAGAACGACCATGCCACCCTTTTCCACACAAACTGAAAATTAAAAAACGTTGTCAATCGAAAGACATCTGAAAATTTGCGCAAAATGCAGAGAGTAAAAGTTGAACAACCTGTGTCAGACGGTGGCGTCGCAGCCTTCTTCTTGCGTTGTCCTACTACGGTCGAACGTTTGCAATATGTTCAGTTCGACGTCAATTGCAATTGCAATTGCAATTTGTGGTTCGATTCCATGAACCGGCCATGGAACTAGTGCCAATTAAGTGAATTTCTTTCTCTGCGATTTTTTTTTTTCTTTTGAAAACGTCAAGATTTATAGCCACAAAAACTTAGGACATATCCTTAGACAAGATAGATTCTAACATGGGCGGAATACAACCCGTATGAAATAAAGAATCCCTATCTCGACAACTAGTAGCTAGCCAGTGTGCTGCAGAATTACACTCTCTCTTGCACCAGTTAAAAGTCCATTGTCGTGTTGAAGCCCATGTTCTGATATCATCCACCATTGCTGCAATCTCCCATGGGCATTCCAATGTTGGGTTAATGATCAGGTTAATCAAGCTATTGCAATCTGTCTCAAAAATGGCATCATCCATATTCCTATCCATTGCCATAACACATGCTATCCGAAGTGCCCATGCCTCAATTGCACTAGCTGATGTGACTCTCACCCGTCCAGAACTCCACCAATGAGCCAATCCACCACTATCTCTAGCGATAACGCCAAAGGCAGCAAAGCCGCGGGAGGAATTGAAGGCTCCATTTGAATTGATCTTAATACAAGCATTTGTTGGGGGAACCCACCTCAATGCCCCAACTTGTCTTGGAAAACTGTTATTAGATCCCGAGCAAACTGCAAGCAGATAATCTCTATTAGCTCGAGATGCTTCCTCAATCACCTCCTCGGGCCTAAGAGGTTTACCTTGGAACACAAAGCTATTCCTAGCTTTCCATATTGCCCAGCAGATTTGTAAAATTCCCCTAAATCCTCCCTCCGAGTCTCCTTGGCCATGTCCCCGCATAAAAGGTCCTCCATCCACTTTCCCACTGCCCCTACTTCCTTGTGAAAGACCCAGTAAGCCTTATTACATCCAAACCACACTGCCTTGCTCCAAGAACATTGAAATAAAAGGTGTTCCATTGTCTCATTATCAGATTCACAAATGGGGCATAATGGGTTTGATCCACACTTTCTTTTCACGAGATTAGTATTACAAGCCATCCAATTCTTGATCACTTTCCACATAAAAATACGAATCTTGGGCAGAGTAGGAATATTCCAGAATTTCTTCCACATTAAGGGCGAGGGAGAGAAAGAGCAAGAAGGTTTAGATACCTGAATTCCATGCTTTTTGGTCATCTGATGAGCATATCCCGACTTTACTGTGTAACTTCCAGACTTTGTGTCCCTCCATACAAGCTTATCACTGGATCCAGTCAAACTGATCGGAATTTTGCAAACCTCCTGCACCTGAGAGTCCGAGATATACTCCCGAAGTTGCCCTTCATCCCACTTCTTCGTAATTGGATTTATAAATTGAGCAACCGTCTTTTCTTCGCATAAATCGGGCTGAATAGGAGATCCTTTACCGCCAGAAATTCCGGGGACCCAGCTATCAATCCAGAATTGGATAGATTCACCATTTCCTACTCTCCATTGTATACCGTCATTGATGAGATTTCTTCCTTCCAAGAGGCTTGTCCATACCCATGATGGTTTAGGCCCACGGGCAGCTTCTTGCCAAGAATGGTTTGGGAAATACAAGCCTTTCAACACTCGAGCCCATAACGCGTTAGGGTTATTAATCATTCTCCAAAATTGTTTGGCTAGTAAAGAAATATTGAAGGCTTCAAAATCTTTAAAGCCCATGCCCCCCATAGCCTTAGGCTCCACGAGTTTTGACCAAGCACCCTAATGAATCTTCTTATCAGAACAAGAATCACCCCACCAGAAATTACAAATTACAGCGTTCAAGCACGCACAAATGGATAGGGGAAATTTAAAACACATAAGAGAATACATAGGAATAGGCTGTAGAACTGCTTTGATAAGTACCTCTTTACTCGCTTGATTCAATTGCTTATTGCTCCAGCCTTGTGTTTTCCTCATAATTCTGTCCCTGACAAAACCCAAGGCCTCCTTCTTCGATCTCCCCCAAAATGCAGGCAATCCCAAATACTGAGTAGATCCCTCCATTTCCCCCATTCCCAATATGCCTTTGATTGCACTCTTTGTTCCTTCATCAGTGTTGGCTGAGAAAAACAAGCTGGACTTGTGTACATTCAAAGATAATCCTGAGGCCGTACTAAATTCTTCGACAAGGTCCATAAAGTTAGAGCATGAGTCAGGTTTAGCTTCTAGGAAAACAAGTGAGTCATCTGCAAATAGCAAATGTGAAAGCATAGGGAACCTCTTTTTCATCTTTATCCCCATAATCGATTTACTTGCAGCTGCTTTTGTCATGAGACTAGAGAAAACATCCGCAACTAGCAAGAAAAGATATGGAGAAAGAGGATCACCTTGGCGCAGGCCTCTCCCTGGAATGACACTCCCAATTTGACCTCCATTCAACACAAAAGAGTATTTTACGGAGCATACACATTGTTTAATCCAACCGATCCAACGGGCATCAAACCCCATTCTATCCAACACCTTAAAAAGAAAGTCCCAACAGACGCGATCATATGCTTTATTAAGATCTAACTTCACAGCCACATACTTATTTGGCCCCACCTTTTTGTGCTTGAGGAAGTGGAAAACTTCGTGGGCAATCATGATATTGTCTTGAATCTGCCGTCCAACTACAAACGCTGATTGCTGCTCCGAAATCAATCCATTCATAATAGGTTGCAATCTATTAGCCAACACTTTTGAGATTATCTTGTAAAGAAAGCGGCAAAGGCTAATGGGGCGAAGTTGGCTCATCGAATCAGGATTGGAGGTTTTGGGGATCAAAATTACATTTGTTTGATTGACTTCTTTCAAGAGCACCCCATCCCGGAAGAATTCTTGAATCGCAATAAACACATCATCCCCTACCGTATCCCAATATTGTTGGTAGAATAACCCTGGGAAACCGTCTGATCCTGGGGCTTTTAACGCTCCCATCTGAAAAACAGCTTGATACACTTCCTCACGGGTAACGGTCCTTGTTAGTTTAGAGTTACAATCAGCTGATATAGAAGGATCAATAAGACTAACCAGCTCTTCAAAATTCCTTGCAGGAGGTTCACTATATAACTCATGAAAGTACTGTTTAACAATACCTGAAATTTCTTTGGGAGTGTCCCTCCAGACTCCTTGGTTGTCTTTTAATCTGACAAGATTTCTCTGCCTCCTTTGGATGGTTGAGAGATGAAAAAACTGCGAATTTCTGTCCCCCATTTTAAGCCATTTGATTCTGGATCTCTGGTGCCAATACATTGCATCCTTATGCCAAAGATCTTCTAACACATGTTTGATCCTTCTTTCCTCCGCAAAAAGATCCGGATTAAAGCCTGATTCCAGTTGAAGTTGTATCTCAGATAATTTTTCCTTGGCATGATCAATTTGGAGTCTAAGATCACCAAAAGTTTTTTTACTCCAAACCTTTAACTTTTCTTTGCATACTTTGAGTTTCTTACAGATTGAAAACATCAAAGATCCCTCTTGCTGCCTATTCCATGATTCTAGCACCACCTCATGACATCCATCTTCAGTCACCCAAAAGGATTCAAACCTAAAGGGCCGCCCAACTTTATCCAGAGGAACCTTTGTGTTTAAGACCAAGGGATTGTGATCAGATCCAATGGCCGGTTCAACAAAGACCAACGCTTTCTCGTACAATTCACGCCATTTATAGTTGGCGAATGCCATATCGATCCTTTCCATGATGAATTCCTCCCCCCTGCGGTTATTCCTCCATGTGAATTTAGGACCTTTAGACTCCAAATCAATTAACCCACTCTCACTGATCATCGCGTGAAACTCTGAAATTGCAGTTTGGCTAGGACACACACCACCCATTTTGTCAGCAATACCCAGAACTTGGTTGAAATCACCCATGCACATCCAAGGTAAACACTCTGACTTAGCAATCCTGGTAATCTCTTCCCAAATTTTACTTCTTCCCGATCTAACAGGACATCCATACACGAACGTAGCAGCCCAAACTTTCCTGTTCGACTTGTCCGTAATTATGGTATGCATAATGTTTGTATTAGCTATCTCCACATCGATATCAACATCCAAATTCCACCATAAAGCAAGCCCTCCCGAAAGGCCTTCCGGGTCGACATAACTACTGTGCTGAAACCCCAGTCTTTGGCGAATGGTCTCCATTTTGACCTTATTGTTTTTGGACTCCATCAGAAAGACGATGGAGGGACGATTTTTGCGAATCAGATCACCTAAAGCCTGGCCCGTCAGGGTACGCCCAGCTCCCTGACAGTTCCAGGTTAGGATCAACATGAAGAGTGTGGCTGTTCAGGGCCAGCCACACGCCCATTCATCTCAGCCTCCAAATTAAATGAATGAGGCATAATCGACTCACCAGTCGTATGGAACCATTGCTGCACTTGCACATCACATAGACCCTTCTCTTCAAACAGTTGAGCTCGTGTAACAGTGGATCTCTTATAAGTAGATTTTGCACGAAGAGCAGCTTTCTTGGGTTTCTCCAATTGGAGAGATGAATTGGCATTGGGAGAGAATGTACCAGCATCACAAGGGTTTGAACAAATACGCAATATTTTAGAACGAGTGGGGGAGGGGTCTTCATCATCACCCAGTTTCCGTTTAATAGAGAGAGATTTGAAGACATTGGATATGGAGATATCAGTGGGTAAGGGTGGATTTGGTTTGTTCTGTTCATGGGATTGAGCATGGTTTATGTTTGGGAAATTTAGGCGAGAGGGTTGTGTAGGTTCACTATCTGGTTTGGGTTGAGAGGTGGGGGGAGGAATATCTTCTTGTGTTTGAGTATTTGAGAGGGATTCTATGCTAGGTGGGTCTTGGGCTTGTTGAAGTTGAGATATGGTAGGGGTCTGTATATTGGATGGATTATCGTAAGAGAGTGTGGGCTGGGCTAAGGGTAGAGATAATGGGCTAGTGGAGGATACCGTTTCCGGGCTAGTGGGAGAGGAATAGCATTTTGGGCTATCTGGTTCTGTAACAAAGTAAATGGGCTGGGTTTTGGGGTGTTCCAGGCTAGGTGTGGTGTGGTTTGGATTTAAATTGGTATCTGGATTAATTGGGCTAATTATAGAATGGGGATGGAGCAGTATAAACTGGGTGATAATAGGATACCCGACCCACCCGAATGTGAAATAGGAGTACCTTGGATGCTACTCAATGAGAAACCTGTATGACGTTGTACATTGCCACCTGTCCCTCTAGTGCCACCTGTGCTAGTACTCTCCGAGGAGAAATGCACCTCCACTATTTCATGATTCTGGTGGGCCATTGTGCTGTCATTATGTACCTTCTCGTCCACTCTCCGGTTGATCACACGCTCTCCCCTCGCCTGAAATTGTACCTCCGGCCGTTGTGCAACAAGGTTTTGGATTCTTTGCTCTGCTGCGTCCACTTCGGCACGGATAATCTCGATCGGAATAGGACCTCTTCTGGCTCGTCCAGTCCTCATCTCCGGTCCATACCCAGAATCCTCACCTTCAGCTGAAGACACAAATCTACAGCCCCTATTATCATGACCTATTCTGCCGCACGCGTAGCAGAAATCTGGAAGTTTTTCATATTTGAATGCTATCCATCGATCTCGGGTTGAGTCGGCCCGTCCTCTTAGCCAAAAGCCTTTAGGAAGGGGCTGTTCGATATTGATCTCAACTCGAACTCTTAGGAAACCTCGGGATAAACAGAGCCCATCAGAATCCGCCTCTAGTGCCAATAACTTTCCCATACGGTTTTTACCAAAAAAAAAAAAAAAAAAAAAACTTTCCCATACGGTTTCCTATGATTTCTGCGTTTTTCCTACTCAGCTTCTCCACCGGTAAGCCGTGGATCTGAACCCAAAATGGACACGCCGTGAAATTTAATTCAGAGACCACCATTCCGTCCATAAGAGGAATTAAAACCAAGAGATTATTCATCACCGACCAAGGTCCTTCTCGGATGATACTGCTCCTGTCTTCCTCATTTTCAAATCGGAAAAGAAACACGTTGTTGTTCCACTCGTCGACGTAGAACGGAGCTCTTGTACGCCACGCCACTTTCAGAATGTCAGACAGAATAGAAGCTCTTAGGTTTTTGCCTTGGAAGACCTTGCCCACTAAGCATTTACTATTGTTTACCCCTGAGTCACCCGTTCCTTCCTCTAGATCTAAAATCTCAAGCTCAGCCATGGTGTGGAAAGGCTAAAAGGAACAGAGAAAAGATTAACAGGAACCAAAAGACAGGAGAAAGAAGACAGAGAGGGAAATATCAGTGAAAGATGTAAGAAAATGATGGTGAGGTCAGAGAGGGAATCGGTGGGAAAGGAAGGGTAAGAAAAGACCACTCAGGGTAAGCCTCTCACGCTAGAGAGAGAAGCTCTCATGCTAGAGAGAGTTTTTTGCTAGCAAACACTTAGTATGATGTATTTTTCTTTCTGCACCAGAAATGTCATATCTTCTCTTATGTCATATCAAAGCCATTATCTTCGAGTACAATTTTGTTCTCTCCTTAAAAGAGGGTGCAATTTTGTTCACTCTCCTTAAAAGAGGGTGAACAAAACCCTCTCTTTTATTGGTTGAAACATGTGGGTCCCACAACAAAATGATGTCATGCTTACTTCTGCAATACACTTTTTGATAAGCATGACATCACTTTGATGTAAGCATGACATCACTTTGTTGTGAGACTCACATGGTTCAACCAATAAGAGAGAGGGTTTTGTTCACCCTCTTTTAAGGACGGTGAACAAAATTGCTCTCATTATCTTCTCTTGTGTCTAGGCTATGATGGCTCCCTAATTGGGAACAAGAGTCTTTGTCGCGCGCCCAATATTAGGCGTCTGAATATTTGAGCTGAATCGATCGTTCGTTTATTTTGGTCTCGTTAATTAGGTAACATGCAAATTAATGTTGATTGGATTTCTGTAGCTATATCATGAAAACATGTTCATCTTGAGAAAAATAAAACCCTAACTAGAATGATCTTGAAAATGATCCATAACGTAAATGTGCATGCTTCGCTCATATGACAACTAATATCCAATCAAATTTGAATTTGCATATGAATCACCTATTCAATAAGACGAAGAAACCAAACTCTTCAAATAAAGTATCCAAGCTTGACATATTCGACAAGATGATGAAAGCGTAAAATAAAATATCCAAGCTTGGGTGATCCTGATATTCACTACACATCATGCATGCTAAAGTGGAGACCCTGATTGCCCCAACTAGTGTGGTAGGTAGATACCTTGTTTGGTTTCTTAATTCCTTTTCCTTTTTTGTGGATATTTCTTTTGTTACAAATAATACACATATCTCAGTTTGAACAAAAGGAATTTGTGTTCACCTATTCATGTTATTTCCCACTTATTGCTTATTGTTTGATCAAGTAAAGGAGAAGGAATTTTAAGAACTGTTGGAAAAAACTTGATTTTTGTCAATTTTAATTAATTATTCTAGTGGGTCCCACACGTCCACGTGGACGGACCCACATACCGTTGTGTGCGTCTTGGTTTGGAGATTAAGACCGAACACTCGGTTGGCCAAAATCAAGTTAAGGTAAATGAGAAATTGACCTCAAAAGTGCCTACATGAACTTGGTAGAAGGGGGAAAAACCACTTGTCCCACATTGGTTGTGGAGAACAAGTTGATTGGGTATATTTACCCTTAGTTTGACTTAAAGGGTTGGGCCCTTTGGGTCATGGAAGTTTTATAGGGGGAGAAGGCATGGACACAGTGCCCATGGAAGTTTTATAGGGGGAGAAGGCATGGACACAGTGGGCTTTAAACCCCACACGCGCGCGCCGACGGGGCCGGGCTGGGCTGGGTCGGGTCATTAGATAAGATTGGGCTTGGCCCATGAGGTTCTTATCTTTTTACTGGAAATTTATTCCGGGCCGGGTCAAAACGATCCACAACGTTTTAATTTAGTCTCTTCCGAACCAGTGCGTTTTTTTCTTTCTCGTTGTCACTGTTCGTGAACCGTGAAACAGTACCATTCGTAACTGTTCGGTTCCGAACAGTCACGCCTTTCCATCTTCGTGTCTCTCCGTTCGGGTGTCTATTTTCCTATAAATAGAACCCTCCACTCTTCATTCATTCACGTTTTTTCCGTGCATACACTCTGCATCATTCCGCATAAAATATCTGAGAGTTGCTGCGTAGTTTTCTGGTTCGCATACTGTGCAGTTTGGAGTGCTACATCCGTGCAGTGAAAACCGGGTAGTCCTGGGAAACAGACGTCTGCGTAGTCCATCAGCACCGTAGTGGAGGACGAATCTGTTTTAAGGACAGAGTATCTTAATACTTGCCCCGGTTCGTTTCGAGTCGTCTTTTGCCAAATTCCGGTGTACTGAATTTGGTCCAGTAAGTTTCTGATCATTCTAATTTGTTTCTGTTTTGTTATTTTTCCAGATTATTCACAACCGAATTTCCTAACAAGAACAACTAAAAAAATCTACAGGCTTTCAATTAATTAAGTCTTTAGTCATCTTTAAATATTACTCTTGTCTAGATGACTGTTTAATTCAAAAAAGTTAAATACTTAATTTTTTTACGCTACTACGACAAAAATACTACAAAAACAAATATCGAATAAAATAAATTGGTTGGGTTCCTCCATTCTCACTTGGCATGAATTTTCTTGTTGCAAATAGAATCTCCAAAAAGTGTTGTTTAGTGCAAATTTTACGGCATCACAGCACTTGTAACAATTTGGCTATGTACCTCTATTTTTGTGTTGTTTCAGACGTAGAATCACTCAAAACTCTTGCTAATGCACCTCTACAGCTAAAATTATATAGACACATGGGCATTTTTGGTACCACAAATTTGAGCTCCAACTTTACCTCTAACCTAAACTTTCCTCACTCTATGAAGGACAATCTGAACTTGTTTACCATTGGATTGGATTTAAAATATTGATTCTCTGTCAAAGAGAATTATGCACGGGAATACTCTCAGGTTTCATTAACTGCGATATATAGTCCAACATCGTACATGTGTGATAGGAAACTCACTATCATTTTGAGAACTTGCGGGAGTATTTGTGGTTTTTGAAAAATATCAGGGGAGGTCCATGTAATATTCTCCTTTTTACTGTTCTCCCATTGTCTCTTCCACGCAATTGTAAGACCCCCGGGATTTGATCCCCAATGTCCCGGCTGGTCCATTAATTAAGAAGCCTTTGGTCTGGGGTTGGATTCTCCCTCCATGCTACAAAATTGTTTCAAGGAGGTTTTCAAATTGACAACCGTCGAAATATGAATTCACGCTTTCACTACAAATGTTTCACATATGCAGGCTTCCTACGAACCCTCTCATCATACAACACCAACAACCCTTCGTACGTTGAAATCCATATCTATCAATAAAACTCCACCAATTTTCATCAAATTGGTCTCTCCTGCATACATATTTTTCATGGATTCATATTTGTTGGCCCATCCCAGTTTTTTAGATATTTTTTTTTTTCAAGATGTGGCATCAGCACCACCAGCGTCTCTTGCCAGAAAAAAGAAAACTCAATAACTTTTTTCATATCCTGCCTTGATTTGTAATTACGGCACTGGGAAGGCAATCAAATGTGCATTCAAACCAAGACTCAAAATGTAGATCTCACTCTATCTTCACTTGAGATCAATCCACCTCCTAGCAAGGTTGTTTGCCCGTGATGGTTCATCCAAACAAAAGGAGCGAATGTGTCAAAATAGTTGGGAACTGGAATGTGTTCTTTCTTCATCTCCGGCTTGATCCTTTGTTTTGTACTATCCTATCCTTTTCAATGACTTTCTTAGTCTATCCAAAAAAAAATGTATAAAAGAATTTTTTTTGAATGTGGCCCTGCTCTTTGCATCTATACAAAACATGAACTTGTCAAACGCGGCCCCCCTTCATCTCCGTCCATAGCATAAAAGAAACCAGTATCAGAATCTTGACGCAGCGGAATTCACGAGAGAATAGTTAACGTACTATTCCAAACGAGATAGGTTCTCGAATCCACGAGATGTTCTTGAATCCACAAGAAAAGAGAGAAAATTCTCAAAGTTGTATTGATTGAATAATAAAAGTTGCATATGCCATAGGCTTACAATGATACTTATAGGGCCAAAGTAACCCTAATCCAACTAGGAATGAAATAACAAATCCTAATCCAACTAGGAATCAAATAACATACCCTAATCCAACTAGGAATAAAATACTCTAACCAAAATTAAACTAAAAACGTGCAAAATAGGCAGCACAAATAAAATCTCCTAATACTAATCGTAAATAAAAATTATTACTAAAATAATGTTTCCATAAATAATAGGGGTCTATATCTTGTCCTGCATCATTCTCCTTTTCTTCAAAAGAACTCGTCCTCGAGTTCTCGTTAGGAACCTGCCATCTTCCATGCCAAATAAATAGATACTTGGAATACTTCAACCCTTTTACTTCCTTCCAAAACATCACGGAAAATAATATTTGCAACGACATCTTCTCTGCATGCTTCAAGTGATTGATAAGATCAACCAGATGAATATTGGAAATCCAATCATACTGTTGCACTCCAAGAAAATCAACAAGGGAAACTTGACATTGTGGGTCATCTTTATCTTGTCTCATTGTAGCAATGGTTGACACATCAATGATTGGCTCATTGAGATGGGCTGACTTGACCATAGAGTTATCAAATAAGGTGGCAGCTTTGATCACATCTTTTGAAAACTTGTGTTGGTCCTCAACAATTTGATCACCAACATCAATATCAATTTTATGCTTATCATCAACTTCTTGAATTACCTCATCTTTAAAAGCTTCTTCTTCAACAACATTGGCAGATGTGTGAATTGTATGTTGTTGCTTTGACTCATATTTTTCTTCCAAAAGCTGCTCATAATTCCATGGCAAAAATCTTTCCATCATAAGTCTTTTGATTCTTGACCATGCGCGAATACGACGCTTTCCCAATCGTTCTCTCTTATCCTGCAAATCTAACCACCATTGTAGCGCTCGTCCCGTAAGTTTTGCCAACAAATATTTCCACCTTATTTCAGACGGCATTCTCACATATTCAAAGAAATCATGAATATCTAAAATCCAATCTAAAATATCTTCAAAATACTCATAACCACTTAATTTAGGCAAATTATCATAAGACCTGAAATCGGGTTCTGATTCCTCACTATCAGCACAGTTAGTTGAGTGTCTCCCAACTACAATCTGGGCACCGGGTTGGCGTTGGGCAAATCCCACCGCGCGTTCCCGAACCTGGTTGAGAGGACGGCATTGGGCAAATCCCACCGCGCGATTCTCTTCAACCTCTGCTGGTCCCTGGTTTTGGCGAAGAGTCAACTGCAGCTGTTGCAGTGTTTCTTGAATCGCCGTTAACTGAGTTCGTGTTTCGTCGCGAAATTCACGAAGCCCTGTCAACTGGATTCGCTGTTCTTCTACCGTCGCCCTTAGATCAACAAGCCCCTGAGCAACGTCACGGGTTGTGTCATCAACTTTGTTAGGTGTCATCGAGCCAGAAACGATCTTGCTCTGATACCACTTGACGCAGCGGAATTCACGAGAGAATAGTTAACGTACTATTCCAAACGAGATAGATTCTCGAATCCACGAGATGTTCTTGAATCCACAAGAAAAGAGAGAAAATTCTCAAAGTTGTATTGATTGAATAATAAAAGTTGCATATGCCATAGGCTTACAATGATACTTATAGGGCCAAAGTAACCCTAATCCAACTAGGAATGAAATAACAAATCCTAATCCAACTAGGAATCAAATAACATACCCTAATCCAACTAGGAATAAAATACTCTAACCAAAATTAAACTAAAAACGTGCAAAATAGGCAGCACAAATAAAATCTCCTAATACTAATCGTAAATAAAAATTATTACTAAAATAATGTTTCCATAAATAATAGGGGTGTATATCTTGTCCTGCATCAGAGTTCTTAAGAAATACTTGCGTTGTGGTAGCGTCTCTTTCCATGAGCTTTACCGATTTAATTTCTGTAATACCAATGGCGGTCATGTGGACAATTTGGAGCTTAAGGAATGCTTGATTGGAAAAAATCATCTGAACTTGTGAAGGCCAGATCTGCGCTGTGGGTGAAATCATCATATGAGGACAAGGTCTTCTCAAGTGATTATTTTGTTCTTCGGCTGAGGTTTTCGTCACTTTATCTTCTGTTTTGTGATCTCTCAGTGGTCATGGGAATTGATCTCTGTTTTGTTTTGTTTCAGTTGGCATCTTGCTAACTCTTTTCTTGCTCTGGGTTGTGTCGTGGGTTTGTCTTGAGAGCTGTGTTCTCTCTTGAGGAGTTGTTTTGCACCTTCGCTTCCCTTTTAGTCTTTGTATTCTCAGAGACTAATAAAGTTTTTTATTGTTCAAAAAAAAAAAAAAAAAGTCTGTAAAGCTATAAGAAACTCGTTCATTTAAATACCAGCTTTTGTCATTCAATCCAAGCTATAAGAAATAGCTTCAGCAAAGCCCTTCTCCTTTCCTTTAAAAGGAAAGCAATTGCTCTCTCTTATCCCAGGTATCTGTATAACATTCCATCATACCTTATGGTGTATTCACTTTTTAGACCTTGCTCATATTGGCTACGCCCCAAATCATCTTATTTGGAGAAAAATGAATTTCAATTCAACGGTCTAATGTTTTCGAAATCTATTTTCCTCAAGATCAATTTGTTACAAACAAATATTAAATGATGTCGGATAGTCATACTTTTTAGCATGGCTAACGTTCTCGACAAGCATTAAAAAATAAACGATTGATCTAAATTGTCCCAGGAAGAGCTACAAAATGGATCTGACTGGATCGTCGAGTCCCTCAAAGGGACTGGGAAGCATCCATCTCCTTGTGGGATTATATCAACCAATACGTGAAATCTATGTGTACGAAACAGCAATGGATTGCATATTTAACATAAACGATTGGATACATGAAATCAGCTAAGAACTAGTTGGGCAAGATATCCAAAGGTCAATTCCTCATTATATGAGTCGTTTGTTAGGTGACGCAAAACTGAAGTTGATTGAATTTTTCGTAATTATGTCATCAAAGCAAATTTATTTGGAGGGGAAAAAAACCTTTACTAGAAGATCTTGAAGAGGAACTATTAGGTAAATGTCCTACGCTCACATGGTTACAGATATCCTATCAAACAAGGATTCACATGATCACCTACTCAACTAGACGAAGGAATCGAACAATTGAAATCAAATAATCAAAGCTTGGATGGGCTCAATATTGACCACACAGCATGCATGCTACAACATAGACCGCTATCTCCTAATTAGGGTGTACGTGGATACCTTGCTTGGTTTCCTCTTTCTTCCACTGTTTTTGTGAATCTAAAAATAGCAACATTCATCTCATTGCCTTCTCAATTGTAGAGTTATAAAATAATGACATTCATGTCGTTGCCTTCTTGATTGCAAAGTACTTGCCATAACACAATCATTAAAACACACATCAGACACATTAGCTAAGTTCACAAATTCAAAAACTTTAATTACAATCATAGAACTCGTGCCACATTTATTGTTACAATCAAGAGTAGAGTTTGTGGAATAGTTGTTCACCGAAACCATCTCATGCAAACATTCATAAACATGTGAATACGAAGGACAAACAAGTTTCCAATGTGAGGCCAAGCTCACATAGGGAATTATTAATGCGAAACCGTTGATTGTAGCCGAAAACACAAACAAACTTGGAAATTAAAAAGCATTCTCCTTCATACCCTGCCAAAGGGAGAAACCATCACCATCAAGTGAGTCTTGGATTTTATTACAAGGAACAAGAAGTTTTGCCAGTATGAGGAACTCCGACAGAATCTTCTCCCCTGCTACTTGAATGTAACTTCCAGAGCAAAGTACTGATGGAGGATGGAAAAAAGTAAAACACAACATAAGATTTAAGGCATAAAGTTCACATAGGGACTTGATAGAACAAACCCTTTGTAAGAAGGAAGAACTATAATATTGACACTAGAATTCGATCAAGGGAAAGAGAAAAGTATATTTCTTGCATTCTATTTCAGACCATCTCCAGCTAAGATAATTGAGCACCATTACTTAACAATAGACAAATACATAGGTCATCAAATTCAGGAGATTTTGTAAGTTTAAGAGAATACACGTAAATTTTTATAATATGAACATTGTCTTAAAAATTACATCGCATCAGAAACTTTTAGGAATAATTAAAGAGTAGTTTACATATATAGGTGATAAAACGGTTTTATGAAGACTAATATAGGTGATAAAAAGGTTTTATTATTAGGACTAGATTACTTCAATTAATGGGAACCGGTCGATACGCATGGGATTTTTCTCTCTCACCGGTATATTAGGGTGTAACAGTATCGGAGAGGCCAAAAATCGTTATGTAACGTAACGGCCGATAAAATACGTTACATTACATAACGGATTCCTACTTCACTGATCTCCATAGATAAGACCGATATTATGAAAAGCTAGTGACACGATTATGTTGTGGCTTAGACGGTTAATAAAGCTAAGAAAAAGAAAAGATCACAACAGAAAGCAAAACAAAAAGTAACTTAAGACGGTCATATGTAGCCGTACCATTATTATTAGCTAGCGACGCCAGATCAATCGAGGTTGGAAATATGATCTTCAGTCTCCTCCTCCTCCTCCTTCCTCTTCATCCTCATCCTTGTTTTCTCCTCCTACTCCTTTGTTGTCGTCGGCGTTCTTGACGTCCTCCTCCCCGTCTTCTCCTTCTTTATCATGGTCATTGCAGTCTTCATCTTTGCCACTAGTACCAGATTCCTATTCCAAAGAAAGTGGAAAACTAAGAAACCAAACAAAACAAAAAGAAGAAACCAAGATATGAAGCACCGTGCATGTTGAATTTCTGCCTTTCTGATAAATATTCAAAGACAAAGTGCAGACATATTGCCAATTGACATCTTTTCAAAGATTTTATTGAGAACATTTCAAAGATATCAAGTGGGAATGTACACAACACAACGGAATAGTGAAGGATAGTCATACAAAACATTATGTATGGACCTTATGGAGTTGAGCCCTGATGTTTATATTGGTCCTTAACTAGTCATGGAGAGTTTACTTACCAAATCAGTTTGGGAGGCTCTAAGAACAGTGAGGAATCCATTTGGTTCAGTGGATGGTATGTTTAGGCAAGCTAGCAACCAAAGATAGACTCGCACGATAGGGGGCTTTTACTAATTCCTCTTGTGTGCTTTGTGATGGGGAAGAAGAAACCCATTGTCTGTTATTTTTTGCTTGTCCTTTCTCTAGGTGGATGTGCCAGCATATTTCGGACAGATGTGGAGTGAGAATAAGTAACTTGGGTTTTATTCAGGAGTTGGCATGGTTTATACAGAACTGCAGCCGTAATTCTGCTGTGAATTCCTTGTTTTAATTGGCGTGGTTTTGAGGAATGTCATTGAAGATATGCAGCCTTGTTTGTTTTCATGGAAGCACGTGACGAATACTACTGTAAGGGCCGGGAAAATTAAAGGTGGCCTGGAACGTAAAACTCTGTTCATAGGTTCTTGTTAGTTTTCTGTTGGCTTGTATGGCCTTTTCTTAGTTGGTTTTGTACAGTTTGGGCGTACTGTACACCCAATTACGTATGTTTTTGGGTTTGTTACATGTAATTTTGGTGATTATTACGTATTTTTTGGCTGATTAACTTTAACAATAACGTGAATAGTAATTTTTTTTTAGACCCATAACAAGTCGTCATAGCGCATGAATAGTGAATTTGTAAAAATCAATAACTTGACCATAACAATACATACGAGTATTAGCATTAATGTACGTAACAAGTAGTATAAAAAATGCTTATGGGGCGTACCGTAAGCCTCTTAACAAAGGAGTGTAGCGTAGCGTTCTAAAAGAAAACATCATATGTGGAGCATAGTTGAATAGTTTCTCATAAATTTAGAGACGAGCGTCACACAAGACCAAGTTAGAAATGCTACCTCTATGGCTACCTCTTTTGTAGAAGTCCCGTTAACTAAAAACATTAAATTGGGAGCGATGCAAGATGTTTTCAAGTGCATCAGTTGCCCTGGATACTGCAACAAAAACTGATGTTATCATATATGGAACAAACATAAATGGGACGTACTTTACGTCACTTTTGAAGGAGTAGTAGTATAGCGTTCTTAACAGGAAAAAATAAAAATCATATATGGAGCTAGGCATAGTGTTTATTGTCAGTCACACGACCAAGTTAGAAATTCTAACCATTATGCGTAACTCTTCTATATTGATCTTCAACACTGGGAATGCATCCTGCAACAGAGATTGATAT
>CM037161.1:47363481-47470169 GCA_020921065.1 Vaccinium darrowii
TACACTATTTTTTAGTTTGAAAATTACACGTAGTTTCGTAGTGGACTATCAAATTGGATTGGAGGGAGTGTTAAATGGAGGGATTGTGGATAAAATAGGAAATTAACAAACTCAAAATCTAATGGAAAAAAAATTGGAATCCCCAAAACGGACCAACAAATCCGGACGGAGGGAATATCTATTTTAACTTTTTTCTATATAAATAATATTATAAAAGAGAGGAGAGAGAGACAAAGTGGGGCCGGACAAAAAGGGAGAAGAGAGTGGAGAGAGAGAAACTGGGGTAACTAAAACCAATTAAAATGCACAGTCTGATAAAAAAAAAAAAATTAAAATGCACATGCTACTCTATCTTTACCGAAGCACTGTAGGTAAGGTAAGGATACCGAATCCAATAGCCAATTCGCTGCAGCTTAACTTTTTGGGTCCATCTCTCCATTATACCTTATTTTGCACATATAGCGACTTTGCTGCTTTACTATTACAGGAAATGAAAAAAAAAAAAAAAAATTTAATTAAGCATCCTATATTAATATTGTCGTTATGATTTTATCCTATGAGATTTAAATCTTTATGATTTCATATCGAAATTTGAAATTGGACCATTATACCCTTATTAATTAATTCCATTGTTAGTATTGTACTTGTAATTTTATTTCTATAATTAGTATTTGTATTTTCCATGAGTCAGCCAATTTTGCTTTTGGAAAGATACTTGAGCTTTTGAATGAGGACCCTTGAGTTATGGAATGAAGAAGTTTTTGGTAACTTGGATCATCTTACTGACATGTGAGGATTGTTTAGCCCTTAGGTTAAGATCTTTGTTACGTTCTTTCCTGTAGAATTACGGTTGTTGTGAAGGTTTCCATAATATCCGCCCTATTATAATTATTAATTGTATCTTGTTACCAATTTTTTCGGGGATTATTACCACATTCCTAAATAGATGGGATTCTGTTACTCATCAATCTAATTTAATCCCATTAATTCACGCCATTTGATTTCTCTCTCTCTCTCTCTCTCACACACACACACACACACTACTTCCATTATTTTTTGATCAGTAATATTACTTCTCAATTGTGATTCGCCATTATCAACCCACTCCCACGACATAGAGGTGCTGCGAGGGATCTCCGCCATCAACCGGCATGTTCATCTCCTCCAATTGGACGAACCAAAATCGAAAATCCAGGCGGCGAAGGAGATTCAAAGGATCTCGGTTCCAAATGAGTAAGAAGTGGTCGGTCTCCACACTATCATACCTCGTTCCCTATGCGGCGGAGTTAGCAATCAATGACAAGAAAAAATGTGCAGTATGTGTCCCTTTTTTTTTGTATGATGGTTGTGGGTTCCAGATCTTGTTAATGGAGGTTTTTTCCCCGATTCAATGGTTTTTTTTTTCCGCGATTCAAGACTCGTGTTGCTTTGAGGAACATCTATATTCCAAGGTCGTGATTCAAGACTCGTGCTGCTTGGAGGAACATCTATATTCCAAGGTCGTGATTCAAGACTCGTGCTGCTTGGAGGAACATCTATATTCCAAGGTCGATTTGATATATCTAACAGTCAATATGATTTATTGATTTACCATTTTGGTGATTAAAGACTGGTGTTGTGATTCATACAACGAACATGGTTTATTAATTTATCATTTTTTTGTATTTATCGTTTTTGATTTACCAAGTTTTTTACATAGTCTAAAATGGTTCATTACTAGATCATGGTTAATTAATAAAACCATGTTCCCTCTTTGTAAACTCACCATTTTTCCATGATATCTTATACTTAAATGGGAAAATGGGTACATGGTTATTAAATAATCCATGTTCTATGGATGAACATTAGAGTAGTAAATATGGTTAATCAATAAATCATCATGTTCTCAGTGTAAACTCACCGTGGACATGGTTCATCAGTAAATCATGAACATTATTGTTGTATTAGTTTATCATATTTTTTGCATAGTTTATGAAAATCAATTAATTTATCATGTTTTCTTTGTTTGTTGTCGTAATGAATTTTTCTTTTTTTTTTTTTTTTGAGATTTTAGGTCTGAGAAGATTAGGAGAGAGAATTATAAGATTAGGAGAGAGATTTTTCAAGATGAGAGAGAGAGAGAGAGAGAGAGAGAGAGAGAGATAAATTAGGAAAGATTAGGAGAGAGAAATGTTAGGAAATTAGAAGAGAGAATTATTAGGAAAATCAGGAGGAAAATATTAGGAAAATTAGGAGAGAGAAAAGGGTGTTTTGGTTTTATTTGAATTTCAGGATGGAATCATAAGTATTCAAATCTCATAGGAGGGAATCATAATGATATTTTTTTTTACAGGATGCCTAATTAACTCTCCAAAAAAAAAAAAAGGGCTAGGGTAGCGTTAGCATGTGATATATGTACGGATGTAATGAGGGAACAAAACAGGGGTTGAAATAAAATACCGGGGTCAGCCAGCAGGGTTTAAATGTAGTGGCTGAGAAGATAAATGAGGTGATTTTTGTGGTTGTAGTTTGATGTTTCAAAAAAAAAAAATTACCTACATTGGAAGTGTTGTTAAGTTGTTTTGATTAATTTTTTACCATACTAAAATAATCAATAAAACTATGAGTACACCATTTGCACAGTGCATTGTGTGGAGCCCATCTCGAGGTTCCACATAAATGATCTAAGTCGCTTAATTTGTTTAAAATATTTTTCTTAAAGATCCTTGTAAAAAATCAGTTCAATCGAATATCGGTAGAATTTTGTTTATGCATTCTCCTAATTTTTCAATTTGTAGTATCTCTTCCGGCGGTGACTGCTAGATGAGGAAGTTAAAACGGTAAAATCTAGTGTGAGATTGTGGAGAGAATGAGCTATGTGTTTATATTTGGACTCGGATTAAAAAAAAAATAGTTTTGATTTGGACTTGTAGTTTTTGGACCGTTTTACAGACATTACACGGTTATACGAGTCTGGATTCTCCCATGTGAATTCCCTCGTGTAATCCTTTCACGTGACATTTTAATGCCAGACGCCTCACCCATTTACAAAACCAATGGCTTTGATTTCATTTATTAAAGTGTCCCAAAACTACAAATTTTGAGAAAAAAGAAAAAAAGCCAGGAACATCCTCATCCCTTGTTAAAACAAAAAAATCTCCTCCAATTTGTCTTTTCAGTAACAGTACCAAGCCAATCATGCAAGAACCAATAGTAATTCACTATAATTGAAAAACTCTAAATGAAAACAATTATGTAAATGGTCCGGTTACGGTACACACCCCTTTTCCAGTACGTACAATATTCACCATTCTTTTTAATCATTAGATGATAATTATTTAGTCTCAACCTTCCAAAATTTAAAGCAATAATACTGTGGTTACCTGTAAAACTATTACTTATAAACACACAAGCATATAATTCCTATAATTGCTTTGGTGCAATTCCATTCTTTTTTTTTGTCAATCGATATACATTTGCGGGAAGGGGATTAGTAGTGTTAGAGAGTTAATCCAACCACGCCCCTTGCGGGGCTCGAACCCAGGCCTCCACTGAGGAGGTGGGGTGAAGTTCCAGCTGTGCTAGCCTGGAACTTCATTAGCACAAAAATTCCGAAACCCAACACCCCCTCAAAGGAAAAGGAAAAGTTAAAACAAAATTAGTACTCTACCCAAATCTCTCGGTATAATACGTCCAACTGTTCCATGAATACTATGGTACTGTTCCTTGTTTTCTTGTTTGTTTTCTTCCTTTTTCTTTGATCAAAACGACATCGTTTGGGCCGTTAATGAAAGTGCGAACTCAGCCGTTGATTTTGTAAATAATATAGGCGAGGTGTCAAGCATTGAATCATCTTACGAGAGTATCATATCTGGGAGTTCACACGAAATGATTTGGAGTACCTATTTATACACATAAAACGGAGGTATTTACAAAACATGCATATGCACATGCATATATAAGTGTGTACATAATCTGATGCAAGTGTCGATTCGATAAACAAAAACGATACAAACGCAACGGGGTGTCACAACGGGCCCAAAGCGATGATTGTTTAATAAGTTACACCTATGTGCTCTTTTCCTCATTATATTGTGTCCCTTTATTGGAGGAGCTAGGGTATGAGAAAATCCCCTAAACCCAGTCAACTAGGCATGCTTATTAGTGAGGGATAAAATGACTCTTTTAACACAATACATGAATTTCTCGATATGGAAAGCCAGCCCATGATATTGGTCCGAGAGCATCACTCATCATTCAAACGGGCCAACGGTATGAAACGTTTGGCACGTTTTCATTCGGCTCCTAACTTAAACAGCGTTGTCGGCCACTGCTTTGTGAAAGACTTTGTACAAAGTTGACATTTCTAAGATTTCTTGGTCTACTCTTGATATTTTTGGAGCTTCTTCCTAGGAGTGATTATTCGATGCTGTTAGAACATTGTTCCACATGGCCTGTGCACTACATAACTGTGTGCTTTTCACACCAAAATTTGTGGATTGAGCCGATACAAATGTATGATGCAGAAGCCATGTAGAGCAATGTTACGAGTGCATCAAATAATTTCTCCATTTCTAAGTGGATCGTCCTCTTCAGTGGAGGGACCTTACATCCGTGTAGTCGTTGCTATATTAATAAATCGGAAAGAGGAAAAGTCAGAGAGAAAGAGAAGGGGATGCATCATGATGCATATCTTTCAACAATAATGCTGGTTGGTATTAGAGTCTTTCAGCAATAATGTTTGTTAGTATTAATTTTGATGTGACCAGTTCAAATGGGTTACTTAATTCTAATCAAACTCCCAATTACGCCGGTCAAATGTCAATGGACCAGATTAGTCTGGATCCGAGCTGATCCGATCCGGTAAATTCGAATCCAAATTCGATATTTACTATCTGATAGTCCGGGTCTAAGCATGTGAATATAATTCAGATCGGATCTAGATAAATTCGAATCCAATCCGATTAAGATCCGAATCTGGAAATGCAGAAGATCGTGCGTGGGAATTCTGTTTGAAATTGCTTGTCGCATAATTCTGTAATTCAATTTCGCTGATTTGTTGCAGCTGTGAAACCAAAACTCAATTTCCAACACCTTTCTTGACAAATTAATTCAAATTGGCACATTGAAGCCAATGATCATACTGACATTGAAGAAAATCAATTATGGTATTGAAAATTTTATGATAATTTGAGTCCTTGCAGTTGACCTTGTTGAAGTCCGCCATCCAAACAATTGCAATAAAATTCTGCCCTAGAAAAAAAAAAAAAGGGAATGGATTCGGATTTTCGGATCGGATATCTGAAATTTCAGATTCGGATTTGTCGATGTGGAATCCGGATTTGGATATGAACAAATCGGGTTCGGATCAGATCCTCTAATCCGGTCCATTGACAGGCCTACTCCTGATTATGAAATTAATCTCTCGTTGATTAATTGAAATTATGTCATTCAAACAATTGCAATAAAATTCTGCCCTAGAAAAAAAAAAAAAAGGGAATGGATTCGGATTTTTGGATCGGATATCTGAAATTTCAGATTCGGATTTGTCGATGTGGAATCCGGATTTGGATATGAACAAATCGGGTTCGGATCAGATCCTCTAATCCGGTCCATTGACAGGCCTACTCCTGATTATGAAATTAATCTCTCGTTGATTAATTGAAAGGGAGCTGATTTTGGGGCTCCCTTTTTTGATGCAAGCACTCCAAAGTGTAATGAAGTTACAAAATTATCCTTTTGAAAATATAAAAACTACTGAAGGCACTCCACCCCCAAATTATCTCCTCATTTACTAAGGCATTCCAGACAAAAAATTAAAATTGAACCAAAACCAAACGGAAAAAAACAGATGCAATTAACATTAGCAGTCCAAATGGTAATTGTTTTCCAGAAATTAACATTAGCAGTCCGAATGTTAAAGACAGAAGCAATCATAGTCCATAGCTATGCAAATCTGCTGTTGCATGTTAGATCAGAGCAGGAGAAATCAACGATCGACGTGGCGGCCGGATGGATTGGGGATGGAGACTAATCAAAACGCTTAGAAAATCAAGAAAACAGGGGGAGAGGAGGGGAGCCGGTGTTCAAGAGACTAGCGTGAGGTGCCTGGCCTCCTCTTGAGTGGTGCCAACTAGCTGAGAGGCGGCTGAAAAAAGGGGCTTACGAGAGATTTTAGGTTAGCGAGAGCTGGGTTAGAAAAACTTCAAAAATATACGTAACAAATTTACAGTTAGAACACGGAAACCTTAAAAAATTACAGCTAGAACGAGGAAACCTTATCAGAATATGAGAATACCAAGGTAAGTTTCGACGTGGAGAATCTACTCAAAAAAGAAATAAAAATAATCACAAGCTTGAACCAGCTTTTAGATCCGAAAATTTCCAACATTTATGCCTGTAGTGGTAGTGGTGGTGATGTATTGAAGCACATCGATGTTTTTCCCCTGTTTGGTTCCCCTCTCATCTGGATTTGTGAAGTAACGATGGCGAAAATTTTTAGCCGAACCACGCCCTTCTTAAAATACACAAAACCCACCCGATCATAACTTACTCCCGACAAAATCATGAGAGAACTAAAAAACTACCTTCCGAGCTTGAATCCTTGATCTATAGCACCCAATTCACATTAGAGTTTTTGTTACAGGTTAGGGTTTGGGTGAGCATTCATTTTTTCTTCTTCCTTTAACAAAGGAGGCAGTGGGGAAGAGTAAAAAATTTTAGGAGCGCCTGAAGTAAAATTGAGAGTAAAAAACTTTTCAGAGCGTTTGAAGTAAAATTGGAACTTGCAAAAGGGTGATTCTGGAAAATCACTGTAGCTTGGAGTGCCTGTATCAATTTTTGGAGTGTGATTATCAATTCCCTAATTGAAATTACGTAAAGTAGCTCAGGCACTCGGTTCCATTGATCAAGTTCTCCACCAGTATTTACCAGAAGTGTCCGCAAAAAAGTTACGAAACACAAGAAAAGTTATAAAACGCAAGAAAATGTTATGAATCGTAATGCTGAAAAGTTACGAATTCTTGGTATAAAAGTTACGAAACTCGCGAAAATGTTATAAATAATTGGTTCTCCTGGTCATTTATTTTGAGGTGGTGCAATATGAACCGCACAATGGATGCATATCGTACACACCTTTAAGTAGTGTGTATTGTAGAACTTTCAATGATATAGGATGCTCGCATTTTAGGCTCCGTCGATGCTTGATTATTGATAATCTGTTTGAGATCTATACGACCCCGTAAGATGTTACTCTCCTTCTCCCTCAACTCACACTAATCCCGACTTTGTTTTGGTTTGTTTTCGCACTCGATTTGTGATGCGTCTTCAATATGTGTTAGAGAGCAAGGCTCGTGTTAGACCGTTTGAGATGGCTTCTTACCCTTCCGCTTTGTTATTTGGGTTGTTGTTTGTAGATTTTTCTCAGTGTATTTTGGACGGAGCCCTTTGTACGTACCTTTGGCTTTTTTAATGGAGTACATTTTCTTCTGATAAAAAAAAAAGAAAAAAAGAGAGAGATTGCGAGAAGACTTGTACTCTTGATTTCGATTTCATAGTGGACTGGTCTGACTTCTGTGGTTTTTCCTCGCATTGAGGTTTTCCACGTATATCTGTGTCTTGCTTTCTTTTTCCGTTTTTCATTACGCACGATTACTTGTTTTTCTGTTCTGTGATTCATTGTTTCCAAGATCCGTAGGGGTGTTGTGGAGTTGTGAAAATCCTAACATGTCGTACATACACCTTATGAGTTCCAATTTTAGCATTTCCACAACATCAATTTTAAATTCCACGGGTTCATTTCGAAAGGTCTTTGCATATGGTAGTATTTTTAGATAGTTGATTTTACAAAGCAACAACTGTGGTTGCCATAATAAAGATTTTGATTTGGAGCTTTCTGTTACCGCATACATCATAGACCTCTTTTTTTTGTTGGTTCTAAGGTTGATGTGTGTGCCTGTGGGATGTATACGGGTGTAATGAGGGACCAAAAAGGGTCAGCCAGCAGGGTTTAATGTGGTGGTTGTGAAGACAAATAAATGAAGGAGGTGATTTTTGTGGTTGTAGTTTGACGTTTAAAAAAAAAAAAAATTACCAACATTGGAAGTGGGAAGAGGCTACAATACACACCCCTTTTTGGTTGTGTATCATATGCACCCAAGCTATCTACCGTTGGATAGTTAAAAGTTACGAATCAATAACAAAAAGTTACGAATCGGTAACTTGTTAACCTGAGCAATAGGTGGCCTAACAAATTAAAGTTACGAAACCCACGAAAAGTTACGAAACACACGATTAAGTTACGAATGCTTAGTTACGAATGCTTAGTACAAAAGTTACGAATCATACAAAAATGTTACGATTCATATTTGAGAAAAGTTATAATTTTTTATCTCAAAGTTACGAAACCCACGAAAAGTTACAAAACACACGAAAAGTTACGAACCATATTATCTAAAAGTTACGAATTCTTAGTATAAAAGTTACGAAACAAACAAAAATGTTACGAATGACTGGTTCTCCAGGTCATTTTTTATGAGGTGGCGCAATATGGACCACACAATGGGTGCATATCGTACACATTTAAAAGGGGTGTGTATATTAGATTTTTCCTTGGAAGTGTTAAGTTGCTTCACTATTTGCACAATGCATTGTGTGGAGCCCACCAGGGGGTTCCACACAAATGATCGAAGTTGCTCAATTGTTTAAAATATTTTTCTTAAAGATGCTTGTAAAAAATCTGTTTGATTGAATATCAGTAGTGGCATAATCAGTTCTTTACTCAATTTTCTGACAGGAAATTGATCTAAGAATTGATCAAGCTCTTACTAATATATGACTGAGCTGATTTTTTTTAAAAGAGATCCTTGAAAACATATTTTGAATAAGTTGAGAAGATCTGATCATTTGTGTGGAATTCCGAAATGAGTTCCAATATAATGCGGTGTACATCAAGTGTGCACCAAATGGTTTACACATAGCAAGGCTCGAAAATAATCATCTCTACAATAGTCGAAACATTAAAAACAATGAGAACGACACTAGATATATTGGCAAATTGTTCCTTTGGGCCATACGTCGATTTTGTTCCCCATGGTTGACCGCAGGTCTATAGGTAGAATTTTGTTTATGCATTCTCCTAATTTTTCAATTTGTAGTATCTCCAGGCGGTGACTGCTAGATGAGGAAGTTAAAACGGCAAAACTAAAACCTAGGGTGAGATTGTAGAGAGAATGAGTCATGTGTTTATATTTGGGCTCGGATAAAAGAAAAAGTTTTGACGTAGTTTTTGGACCATTTTACAGACATTAATAACACGTTTATACGAGTCTGGATTCTCTCATGTGAATTCCCTCATATAATCCTTTCACGTGACATTTCAATGCTAGACGCCCTCACCCATTTACAAAACCAATGGCTTTGATTTCACTTTTATTAACAGCGCCCCAAAACTACTTAATTTTGAGAAAAATAAAAATAAAAAAAGCCAGGAATATCCTCATCCCTTGTTAAAACAAAAAAATCTCCTCCAATTTGTCTTTTCAATAACAGCACCAAAGCCTATTAAACTTAAAAAATAGCCAACCAAGAACCAATAGTAATTCACTATAATTGAAAAACTCTACATGAAAACAATTATGTAAAGGGTCCACTTACGGTACATCACCCTTTTCCAAGACGTACAATATTCACCCCTCTTTTTAATCATTAGATGGTAATTATTTAATCTCAATCCTCCAAAATTTAAAGCAATAATACTGTGGTTACCTGTAGAACTATTACTTATAAACCACAAGCATATAATTCCTATAATTGCTTTGCTGCAATTCCATTTTTTTTAGATTAGTGCTTTCAAAAGATTTCATTAGCACAAATATTGCTTTGGTGCAATTTCATTTTTTTAAATTGGTATGAAACGTTTGGCACCTTTTCATGGTCACCTTTGAGAAACACTTTGTACAAAGTTGACATTTCTAAGATTTCTTGGTCTACGCATGATATTTTTGGAGCTTCTTCCCAGGAGTGATTATTCGATGCTGTTACATTGTTCCACAGGCCTCTGCACTACATAATTGTGTGGTTTTTACACCAAAATTTGTGGATCGAGCCAATACAAATGTTTGACGTGTTTTCTACTCTGCTACTTTCTATACTATATAAGTAGAGAGGCTTTTGGAAGGGCCGGTAAATTTGTGGATCGAGCCAATACAAATGTTTGATGCAGGAGCCATGTAGAGCAACGTTACGAGTGCATCAAATAATTTCTCCATTTCCAAGTGAACCGTCCTCTTCAACGGAGGGACCGCTAACAGCCGTGTAGCCGTTGCTATATTAAGAACGTGGAAGGAGGAAAAGTAAGAGAGAAAGAGAAGGGGATGTATCATGATGCATATCTTTCAACAATAATGCTGGTTAGTATTAGAACCTTTCAGCAATAATGTTTGTTAGTATTAATTTTGATGTGACCAGTTCAAATGGGTTACTTAATTCTAATCAAACTCCCAATTAGGCCTGTCAAATGTCAATGGACCAGATTAGTCTGGATCTGAGCCAATCCGATCCTGTAAATTCGAATCCAAATTGATAATTCCAATCTGATAGTCCGAATCTAAGCATGCGAATATAATTCGGAATGGATCTAGATAAATTCGAATCCAATCCGATTAAGATCCGAATCTGGAAATGCAGTAGATCATGCGTGGAAATTCTGTTTGAAATTGCTGGACATGCAGTAGTAAACCTATCAATTATTTTTCTGAGCGACTCTATAAAATCTTCTCGCTTGTCGCATAATTCTGTAATTCAATTTCGCTGATCTGTTGCAGCTGTGAACCAAAAATTTCCAACAACTTTCTTGACAAATTAGTTCAAATTGGCACATTGAAGCCAATGATTATACTGACATTGAAGAAAATCAATTATGGTATTGAAAATTTTATGATAATTTGATTCCTTGCAGTTGACCTTGTTGAAGTTCGCCATCCAAACAATTGCAATAAAATTTTGCCCTAAAAAAAGAAAAAAACAGATTGGATTCGAATTTTTTGGATCGGATATCTGAAATTTCAGATTCGGATTTGTCGATGTGGGATCCGGATTTGGATATGAACGAATCGGGTTCAAATTAGATCCTCCAATCCGGTCCATTGACAAGCCTACTCCTGATTATAAAGTTAATCTCTCGTTGATTAATTGAAATTATGTAAAGTAGCTCAGGCACTCGGTTCCATTGATCAAGCTCTCCACCAGTATTTACCAGAAGTGTCCGCAAAAAAGGTTACGAAACACAGGAAAAGTTACAAAACGCACGAAAATATTATAAATCATAATGCTGAAAAATTACGAATTCTTAGTATAAAAGTTACGAAGTTTTAGTATAAAAGTTACGAAACTTGAGAAAATGTTGTATATAACTGGTTCTCCTGGTCATTTATTTTGAAGTCGTGCAATATAAACCACACAATGGGTATATATCGTACACACCTTTGAGGAGTGTGTATTGTGGAACTTTTCATGATATAGGATGCTCGCATTTTTGGAGCTTAGTTATTATTTGAATTGTAAAGAGGTTATTTGAATTGTAAAGAGGTTTATGTTGATATTTTCTTTTTACTTTTGTACAAACTCTGGAAAAATTGACTGACAACAAAATAAACACTGAGTAAAAGAAAGATAAATTCGTTCAAACTCCATCATGGGATTTATCATTGATGATTATAGTTTAGGATGAAATTGGGGACAAAGAGAACTTTTGTGGTTCACATAGAACAATACTCTCTATCTTTGTTGGAGCTCAATTTAAATTTTGAAACTTGAGTGAAGATTTCTGCAATTATAGAAGTCCCTCAGGGGTCCTCATTATAATTTAACCAAAGGAGTAGACTTTTATGGACCTGTTTCAAGTCACTACTATATATTTCCTGTTAGTCTATCTCTTATCTTCTTTCATTCACACCTAATTTATTCATGAGCTTGAGTTTGCTATATTTCCTGTGGTCTGCCTCTTACGTTCTTCACACATAATCTATCATCCAGGTATCTTTTAAACCTTTACTCTTTTCGTCTTAATTATTGCGTTAAATATAGCTCACTTCATTTCATCGTCGGGGAACTTAAAGATGCCCAAGAATTTCCAAATTGGGGTGTCTACAGATGTCTTATGAGTAGTGGGTTACTTGCTCGATATTAACGCTATTGGCTTTTAGATCCATACAATTAATTTGAACTTTTGTTTTGAATCTTCACTTCTAACCCCACCAAAAAATTTAAAAAGATAAAATAAATCAAATTAGAAAGCCCAGCAACATATTTATAACCTCAAGCTTTTCCAGTATCTTTGATTATTTTTTTTTCTTTGTTTTCTTCAACCCATTCATTTGATTATTTGTGCTGTAGTTTTTCTGATTAATTTTACGAAGGAAACAGAACGGAGGAGAAACCCGTCATGGTTTTGTCACTTTGCTCAAGGCGTATTAAGTAAAGGTGAGTGTTTCTCCGTTTTGTTCATATTTCCTCTTTACTATATCACAATTTCGTGACGTTTTAGACATAAAATTTATGGTTAATGTTTTAATATTTTGATTTCCTTCCTACTGAACCAAGATAATCTAATGATCAATATTACTCCATTAATGGGTTATTGTTAGTGAGAGTGATGACGTGAGTAAAAAATACATTTCAAAAAGAGTACAAATTACTCCCAAAAAAAAAAATTCGCGATAAACCTAAGGGCATAGAAGGAAAGGGTACATAAATGGTACCGGTTGCTTGTGGCATTTACTTATCTGTCCCACATAAATGATTCAGACCGTTCATTAATTTTAAACTAATTCTTCAATTGGCCTTGCAATTAAATCAGCTCATTTTCCATTCTGAATGAAACGTGAGAATATTGAATCAACCAATTGTGCATATCCAATTGAGTTGATTTTTTGTAGAGCCGCTAGAAACCTTATTTCAAAATTATTAAATGATTTGGATCACTTATACTTATTAATGACTTGCTAGATTACTACGAATATACCAAATCCCCAAAGTGGCCTCACAAGTCATAAGCCGTCGGAATCGGAGGCTGGACGGTACTTGTGTAGAAATTTTAGGATGTTCCTAGCCTTTTTTTCTTGTCTTTTATTTAACTCTCTTTTTTTTTTATTTAACTCATTGTTTTAAATTTTTTAGATTATTCATCTGTCACGATTTCAGAAGTTTAAGAAGAAAAAAAATATGACTTTTGGATTATTCATCCCATCTCATTTAGAGTAAAAAATTACGGAGTATCTAAAACCAAAATAAAGTTCACTAAATACAAAAACAATTTACTAGAAAAATGATTTATTTTTTGTTTTTGTTTTTAAGTGTTGCTTTATATAAACTTTTTAAGTGTTGTCCACTCCTGTCCCAAATTTTTTGTTCACTTTACTATTCACGACATCTCAAAAAATTGTTTGCGTTTCTCCTCAATAGGGGGACTACTTCCACCATCAGGGGTAGTCATTCCGGATGTTGTGATATCAAGGGAAAGACAGCCTTGTTTGGTAGAAGTAGTTGGAAGTCGGATATGGCCTTCGCCCGGATAAAAATTCTGGTGGGGTTATGTCGGTGTTTGTTTACATTTTATTTTTGGGTAAATCGTTTGTTTACATTTTGCTATATCCACCTCCAATGGTATAAAAATTAAACACCCCTGCCCCTCTGTCTATAGCATATCGTGCTCCTCTTTACCTTGCATCGAGATAGAAAAAGAGATTAAGAGGAAGAAGAACAGAACATGGTAATCAAAATCGTCCATTTAGTATCCTCTTTTCCTAATCAATTCCGACATTTTATGTAGAACAAACATTTTTATGTGTAAGAGCGAACCCAACAGCCTAGGTAAAAGGGAGATTAATTGGAGCTAAACTAAGGAGAGAATTCAAGGAAATCCTGGTGCAGCAGCCTAGGTATCTGCCTAGGTCTTACACTGTTGGCTTCAATTTGCTACAAGACTTCGGTACTAGTAGCGAGACACTGTCCCGTTACCACATTTTAAGTAATAAGTGATTAAGTAGGCTTGATAACCACATTTTACATTACTTAAAAGATTAAGTGCCTCTTAAAATGTAAGCTTAAAAGTTGAAAAAAATTAAGTAGCTTTCAGCTACTTAATTTTGGCTGAATTGGTTTGTGTTTTCATTACCACCAAACCACTACACCACCACTCCGCCACTCCCACCACAACTACCACCACCGCCACCACTCCCGCCACCACCACCACTCCGCCACTACCACCAACACCAACTCCCACCACCACCCACTGCCACCACTACACCACCACCACCACTACTCTAACCATCACTCTACCACCAACGCCGCCACAATGCTACCACTCCACCACTACCACCACCACTTTACCACCACAATCACCATCTCCACCACCACCACCACTGCCATTACCACAAATACTATAGAGACCACCACACTTTACAACTTCCATCATCACTCCACCTCTACCACAAACACTCTTTCACCGCCTACATTACCACCACACCACCACCACTCCCACCACCACACCACCACACCACCACCACTCCCACCACTACACCACCAATAAACACCCCCCCCCCCCCAACTCCCATCACCACTGCTGCCACAACACCACCATCACCATCACTTCTCCACCACAACTACTCCACCATTACCTCCCTCTTCCACTGCCACCATTACCTCCCTCGTCCATTGCCACCATTATTCAACTTCTTCAACCACCAGATGCCATCACTCCACAGCAACTACCACCACCACCACCAATACTCCCACTATTCACTCTACCGTCACCGCAACGGCCACAACTCCCATCAGTATTCCACCACCACCTCCCCACCAACCACCACTCCACCACTCTATCCTCGAGACACCATAATCACCATTATTGTAAATACATGGTGACCATTAATAACAACTCCATCCTCGAATCATCTTGTCAATATTGCGTATATTTTTTTAGTTGGATAATTATACAATTTTTTCATTTATTTTTGCATTCCATTATGGATGTGTAAAAGACAAAGTAGAAAAATTATTGAATTTAATATTTCAGCTTCTTGTACACATCAAACAACTTATTTATTCAGTGCTTAAAATTCAGTTCATATCAAACAGCTTATCAGCTTAACAAATTCAGAATTTAGTTTTCAACACTTAATTTTCAATTTTCAGTTTTATCAAATAGCACCTAACATTATCTCCTCTCTCTCTCTCTCTCTCTCTCTACATTTATTCTCTTCTCTCTACTTTATGCACTTTTCTATAATATGTTATAGAGATGCAGAAAGTAATAGAGAGTATTGTTGTAGTACTGAAAGAGAAGTGAGTACTTAGAAGAAAAAATGTACACTGACCACTGTACACCTGCAATTTTAGCTCAAAATATAACCAAGCTGTTGTACATGCTCTAACCATCTATTTAAGGTAATGGAATGTATGCATAGTCATTATAGAACACATATATGTAGTACAAACATTCATTCAAATGCATTTATGAATCCTAGTTATGTGTATCAAAGGGAAAAATAAATGGTAGTCGTAGAAGGGGAAATCGAAGGCCGGAGGATGAATCAACATCATAGGCATGGGAAAATCGTCATTCATCGCTGCCGGAGAGCAGAGTGTCGGAGGAGGATAAATGGGCGGAGGACGGCTTGGACTGGTGGGTTTAGATGATGATCATGAGAGAGAGCGTGTGAGAGGGCGGATTTGAGTAATCTGGGGACATGAAGACAATTTTTCTTTTTCCTTTTTTAACACGAAAATGAAGGCAGGTGAAATTACGATTTATGAGTAGAGAACGTAGGAAATTCACAACATTGGACATTATCCACCCCTCCATACCCCTTTCACCAAAAACTAAACAAACCAATTTTTCTTTTTCTTTATCCATCTCTATATCCCCTGTTATTGGGTGATGATATAGTACACACCCCCTATAAATTACTTCATCTGAGATTTTGTTGCTTCAAATATGAGATTTTGTGGCTAGAGGTATGAAAGGGTATACGGTATGCACCCTATACAGATGGACGACCGAGATTGCGTCACATATGCGTGTGGGATTTTGTGCCACCTTTGACCATTGACCATGTGAGATAGTGTGTATATCGATATGAGAGTTTGTGGACTAAATATGAGATTTGGTGTTCCAATATGAGATTTTGTGACAGATCTAATATTTATTGTTGTGATTACTAATATGAGAGGTTGTGCGACTACATATGAGATTTTGTGACCTTACGTATGAAGTCCGCACAGTCCGCTAGATTCCAATATGAGATTGTGTGGCTCCAAATATCAGATTTTGTGGACTTATATGAGATTTTGTGACTATTCGTACGAGGGTGCATACCATACGCCCTTTCATTTCTCTAGCTACAAAATCTCATGTGGAGTAATTTATAAGGGGTGTATACTGTAGCAGCATTTTCCCCTGTTATTACATCCTTGAATCCCTCCGAATCATATCCTTCAAACAAACAGGCTATAAGGGGGAAAGGCAAAAAGTGTTGGAAAACCGCAAGGTAGTGGTGTGAGTTTAAACTCTTTCGAGCTACTTTGGCTTAAAAGCCAAAAACTGGATTATTGGATTATTTGTTTTGTCTTTATTCAAAAAAAAATTGCATTTGTTAGTTTTGTATCAAGATTTTGTGGTTTTTGGATTCCTCTCGACGAGACGAATCTAACAAGTATAAAATTATGGTCAAAACTCAAATTTTTTTGAATAAAGCCAAAATTAAACCAATAAACGGAGTAGTTTATTTTGGTTTATTTTCGGCTTTATTCAAAAAACTATTACTTTTGACCACAATTTTATACTCTTTGGATTTGTCTCGACGAGAGGAATCCAGAAACCACAAAATCTTGACGCAAAACTAACAAATGCAAAAAAAAATTGAATAAAGACAAAACGAATAAGCAAAAAACTGGATTATTGGATTATTCGTTTTGTCTTTATTCAATTTTTTTTTGCATTTGTTAGTTTTGCGTCAAGATTTTGTGGTTTCTGGATTCCTCTCGACGAGACGAATCTAACAAGTATAAAATTATGGTCAAAACTCAAATTTTTTTGAATAAAGCCAAAATTAAACCAATAAACTGGTTTATTTTCGGCTTTATTCTAAAAACTATTACTTTTGACCACAATTTTATACTCTTCGTGGATGAGACTGGGAGAAAAGTAGAAAGGAGAATATTACATGGAACTCTCTTGAGCTTTTACAAAATCCACAGATATTCCCTCTAATTTTCAAAATGACAATGACTATCCCATCACACATATCGAACTAACGGATTTGACTAACGCTATTTTGGAGACTAACGTGTCTTTGGTAATAGTTTTCTATTGATTGTGAATATATGTTTATGTTTGCAAAAATAGATGTGATTCTATTTGCAATTAGAAAATTCAGCCCAAGTGACTATGGAGGAATATGAGATTAGGTCATTAGGCCTAACTTATTCATTCCATTTTATTTTTTTATTTTTCAATGCTTTTGATGTGTTTGCATCAAAAAATTGGATTGAGTATGACTTTTTTGGATTAAACACAAATCTTGACAAGATAAATTTTATAAATAAAATATCAAGGAAACTGATATGGCACTCCCCAAATTGTTAATCCCAAAAGTGGAGTGACAATATCCATCCTTATATGGACTTGATATATCGGGATTGATATTGGCACTCTCTTTTTGTAGTGCCATTAACAATTTTGGAAGTGTCAATATCAATTTCCAAAATTATAACTGAAGATATTAAAAATTACGAAAGACATAACTAGTCCAAAACCAATAGATTTTCGGTATTTTTTGAAACTTTTACTCCTTTACCTAACCGAACGAGAAGGAGAAGCAGTACGTAAGAAATCAGTGGAGTACTGAATATGGAGAGCACAAGATATACATGAAAAAAAACTCATAAATGGATATAAAAAAAAACTACGGAAATAAATTTAAAGAAAAACTACCACTGTGGGATTACAAAACACCTCAACTTACCTCAGACTTTTTACCAATTGACCTAAGATCTACTCCTGTTTAATGAATCTTCGTTCATCGTACCTTTGTATTTATTGCCTCTGCCTCTTCCTCTTCGACCCTTGCAATTTTCTCCCAGAAATCCACCAAACACCTCAACTTATTTTTACACCTTGACTTTTTAACCATGGAGTTCTTCAAAGTGAAGTAGTAGTTCAAAGGTTAGAAAAATAGTTTGCAAATTTATTTCTCAAAGGGTAAAGATGTACAAAAAGATTGTTCAAAATACGATTTCATTTTCTTCTAAGAAAAATACTGGAATTTACTTAGTCGGACTGCACCCTCAGGTTTAGGCTTTTTGTAAACTCTTCCTATCCACGCAGGGCGGAGCTAGAATTTACATAGAGGGAGCGGAAACTTAGAACCTGAAAATTTTGATATTCACATGGTTGTTGAATTTTTAAGTTCTTCTTTACATATAGTTCGATGTTCAAGCATGAAATCTAAGAACTAAGAAATATAGTACTCCCTCTGTCTAAAATTGCTGGTCCTAAATGTTGGTCTTATTGCTAAAAACAACTATCAGAATATGTCAAATTTCAAGTTTTACCCTTAAAGGTACTCTTTTCCTCCCAATTTATTTCACAGTTTTTCAAATTCGTGTCATTTATAAATCGTTTATATCTTTTAATATATAATATTTTTATGATTTTTAAAACTTTGTATAAAACAACTAATGAAGATCTATCAAAATGGATCCCTATTGCATATTTTTTGAGATCCATATTAAAAGATATATTTAAACAATTTAAAACCACTTAATAAATTTTACAGTTTGAAAGGAAAATTTTTGAACTCTAAGACAATAATTTTCTCCTTAAAAAGTTGGATTTCACAAAAGAGACAAGCATTTTGAGACGGAGGAAGTATTTTTTGTTTTTTTAAAAAAAACAAGCCACTTTCTATTCATGAACATCACGAAATCTACAACAACAACAACAACAATAACATAACCCATTTAGTCCCCAATAATTGGGGGTATGGGCGGGGGAAGGATAGGAGACAGACCTAACCTTTGACAATAAATGCACAAAGTGGCTGCTCCCAGAATACCACTGAAACAGATGGATTGGAGACAGACCTAACCTTTGGCAATAAATGCACAAAGTGGCTGCTCACAGAATACCACTGAAACAGTGATCCCCCTATACCGTCGCGTTTGCTGTGGAATCATGCCCTCAAATCAAAGCCAAAAGGCATCAGAGAGGGCAGACCCAAGAATCATTTTGATTTATGTGCACATTACCATGCTTCTTTCATTCAGCATCCAGAGCATTGGCGTTGCACAGCAAATGAACATCACGAAATCTAATACAATAATATTCTAAAAAAAAGAAAACATAGCCACTTTCTATTCATACTAAGGAAAACATAGTATATTCACATAAAAGGAACCAATATAGTATGTTATGATTCGTGGTAAATTGTAATTGATTTTCACACCCCTCAAATTGATAACCACACTCTTTTGTTTGTCCTTTAGTGAAATTTTTACACATAAAAATTCACTAAAAAATAAAAAAGGGTGTGTGGACATCAATTTTGGAGTAGAACTCACTCGATCCCCTAGTTTAATGTGTTTTTATATTATACTGAAGTGAGTTTAGCAAGGTTGGGAATGCCCAGTCCCCTTCCCATACACGACCCTCCGTCCCGTGACTATAAGAATCATTCAACTTTCAAATCTCATCAAAAATATTATTTGTGCGAAAAAAATGTCAATCTAGCTAGCATCAAATGATACGATATCTGAACTTATTTATTTTAGTGAATATGTCTCTATATTTTCTTTGATGGACATGATTTTTGGCATGACTAGTTGTTGTCGACAAGATTTAAAAGTTTAACAGTTTCAATCGTCTTTGTCATACAGAGAAGGACCCTCAAAAGCTGTCAATTTGAGACTGGTAACTGCAGACGAGCTTATTCCAGAAATATGTTATGGTACGTGGATAATGAAAGATTCCTGAATTGATTAGATTTGAGGATTAATAAAAAAATCATGGTCCTAAGTGGACCTTCCATGGTAGTTTCCATCCTTTTCACATTCATGGGTTAAGATTCAGTCCTATAATAGTATGATACTATGATTTACCAATTTTGCCCATACTACATATAATATGCATAGACGTGTTGCATGTGTATGTATAGATATGGGCATATGTAGACATTGGCGATGGATTAATTTGCGGAATGGGTATTCGATTCAATGCTCCAGATCGAGGGAGGGACTGATTTGGGATTTGTTTTCAAGGTGGTTGCCAGTGGTGGTGGTTTGAATAAACTCAAAAGAGGCCTGTTTCGGGTTCACCTAAAAACACACACACACACACACAAAAAAAACGTACATCTCACTGATTGCGATTTTTGGTCACCCTCCTTGGAAAGAGGGTGAATTTTACGTTCCCTTTTATTGGTTAAAATGGTGTAAGTCTCAAGGTGCATACAGGTCGGGAATTTCGCCCAACCCGCCCTTTTTTTAGGATTCGGGATAAATATGTAGGCCCATAGAGTTGGGCTATGTTAGGGCTGAAACCGGTTCAGTTCGGTTCGCTCCGGTTCAAGAGTGATTTGAGTGAACCGAGAAAAACCAGTTTGGAGAGAACATAGAACCGAAACCAGTTTTAGAGTTGTCGGTTCGGTTCGTCCCAGTTCGGTCCGGCTTAGAAGTCGGTTCGGTTCAGAGGAGAGAGAGAGAGAGAGAGAGAGAGAGAGAGATCTAGTTGTGTATGTATACATGTATGTTTACGATCTCTCTCTCTCTCCGCCTTAGAAAACTGGGTTTGAGATTCAATTTGGGGTTTTGTTTTTCGTTTTAAGGGCTGCAGTTATAAGGATACTAGTTTTTGGATGCCCATGTGTTTTTTGCTTGTGTTGTAGGCTTTTGTGAATTAAAAGAAATTGACTAAGGCACCCAAAACCAACCGCATGGAATACTCATGTAAATAATATTAATTCAAGGGTATATCTATAAATATTAGTAGTATTAGTTATCTTTGCACTGCCCAGGCAGTGACACAAAGTGAGAGAGGTGGGGGACTTCCCACGCCTGAAGAGCATCTCCCAAATTCCCATGAAGCACATGGGGGACAACCTTTTATCCACTTTTGTGTTTGGAGCTCATATCCTCTGTTCCGAAAAACCCCTGTGCCTCTGTGCCGAGGGGTTTTTCGGCCATTGGATCACTCAAAAATATTAAAACATAAAACAAAAATCAAAATCCAACGGCCCAAAACCCCTCGGCACGGAGGTACAAAGGTTTTGGGTACAAAGGATCTGACACCTTGTGTTTGTCCCCCTTCCCTTTAAACAAATCAGTGCCTTTTCTCTTCTCTCCTCTCTGTTTCCTCCTTTCATTTTCCTCCCTGGTGCAGAGAAAGGGACATAGCGCGTCCCAAAAACAGTACCGCTCGGTACCCTCCGAAATGTTCTATTCACCACACTCACGCAATAAGGGATACAACGGGAGTTTTCAGAAGATTCTCCAAGGCCTTTTTGGTAATCCTAGCAAACATGACGTAAGGACGAAATTGCTCACGCTGAAGACTCATAATTCCAGGCAACTCAATAGCCCAGATTTCCAATTGAGGGACAAATTTGTCCCAAATTGGCAATTTACCATGCACAAATTGGAAAAACCCTCTCATAGAGAGGCTCCTTTGGTTTGGATATAAAGGATTCAGTAAGAAGTAGTAAATAAAATTATTTGCTACTTCTAACTGAATAGGCTTGCCTAGCAGAGTTGGTAAGTGATGTCTTTCCCATGCCTGCGGACAGTGTTCGACTCCCATCTCTCTTTTTCTTCTAACAAGAGTGTATATATAAATCGGTTTGGTCTCTTTTTCTTCTAATAAGAGTGTATATATACATCGGTTTGGTTCGAACTGGGATTAAATTCGTAAGAACCGGGAACTGAACCGGTTCATGAATTTTGGAAGTCATCCGAACCGAGAATCGGACTGGTCTATTGGAAAACCGAAAAAATAAAAAATAAACCGGTTCGGTTCTTTATTTTTTTTGTTCAGCCCTAGGCTATGTTGAGATTTTAAGCCCGTTTACTAATTGGGTTGAGTTTGGGAAAATCCTTCCAGCCCAGCCTGACCCGATTCAAAGATTTTTTTTTAAAAAAATTTACCAGGATATATATGTATGTTGTTAACGCTATAAGTCCCAGTTGCTTAGGGTTTTTTTTTTTTTTCTTGAAGCGGATCCTCTCTTACTACTATAAAGTAGGTTTCATCTTTGTCTACTTTAATAGTTTTGTGAGAACTTAGAACTTTAATTGTAAATTCTAATTAGTCATCATCATGGCTGATTATTTTGGTTTTTTAATACGCTTTAGAAAATTAAATGGGCTTGTTGGATGGGTTTGGGAAATTAAAAATTTAATTGGGTTCTCATCTTATTTTTATATGTATTTTTCTACTGCAGATATAAACATTGAGGCTTTGAGAATACCATAAGAGTAAAGAGCTCACTCCATGTTCAGTTGCATGGGCTATTAGTTTCTGCTGCAACAAATACATCCACTTGTCTTAGTGCCTCTTCAATTTCCCACATAGGTAAGCAAAGTCTGTATTCACACCAAGTGAATATGGAGGAATATGAGATTTAGGGGTCATTAGGCCTAACTTATTCATTCCATTTTATTTTTTTATTTTTCAATACTTTTGTTGTAGTTGCATCAAAAAATTGGTTTAAGTATGACTTTTTTGGATTAAACACAAATCTTGACAAGATAAATTTTATAAATAAAAACTCAAGGAAGCTGATATGGCACTCCCCAAATTGTTAATCGCAAAAGTGGAGTGACAATATCAATCCTTATATGGGGACTTGATATATCAGGATTGATATTGGAACTCTCTTTTTGTAGTGTCATTAACAATTTTGGAAGTGTCAATATCAATTTTCAAAATTATAACTGAAGATATTAAAAATTACGAAAGACATAACTAGTCCAAAACCAATAGATTTTCGGTATTTTTTGAAACTTTTACTCCTTTACCTAACCGAACGAGAAGGAGAAGCAGTACGTAAGAAATTACTGAATATGGAGAGCACAAGATATACATGAAAAAAACTCATAAATGGATATAAAAAGAAAAAAAACTACGGAAATAAATTTAAATAAAAACTACCATTGTGGGATTACAAAACAGCTCAACTTATTTTTACACCTCAGACTTTCTACCAATTGACCTAAGATCTACTCCTGTTTGATGAATCTACGTTCATCATACCTTTGTACTTATTTCCTCTACCTCTGCCTCTTCCTCTTCAATGTCCTTCCAATTTTCTCCCAGAAATTCACCAAAAAAAAGTCTTAACTTATGAATTATGATTGACCTATAATAGCACAAACCTCTTGGAAACGCATAAAAGCCATCAACGATTCATAGACCTTACAGACTCCCAAATTCGCTCAAACAAGTTGTCTATGATTCATAGACCTTACAGACTCCCAAATTCGCTCAAACAAGTTGTCTACGATTCATAGATCTTACAGACTCCCAAATTCGCTCAAACAAGTTGTCTATGATTTTCTGCACTGAAGACATAGTTAGAAATGTATTGTCTAGCACTCGGCGGTCACAAAAGAAAGAGAGCACAAATAAATATAGAGCCAATGTATGCCACCTTCCAATCGATAGCTTTCAAATCCGCTCGATCGAGTTCTATACCAATTTTGTCGGAAGGGTCCACGCGGACATGCGAGCAATGTCTAATTGATCGACTTGAAATTTGCTCGATCAAATTCTTCAACAATTTCTAATTAGTAAGGGATGCCCATTATGAGATTGCTGTCCAACGGATCACTGAAATCGATTGATATAGATTTGGAAAATGCTAATCTTCATCCAATAGGTGGAGGATAACAAGTAGAAAATGTAAATATCCGAGCAAAGTGTATTAATTGTTGAGAGTCCACCCCGTGTGGGCCGAATGGGCTTAGGCCCAGAGGGAGAGAACTAGGGTTTTATTGATGTATCTTTATAAATACTCTGTGATGCCTTGTTTTAAAAAGTGTGTGGTAGCACAATGTAGAGAGAGAGGCAGAGAGTGTGAGAGGGGAGCCGGTTGTGGCTCTCCCGGAGAGAGAGAGATACACGAGAGAACTGGTAAGGTTTCATTATTGTGAGATGAGAGTGTGAGTGTGTAACACAAGATCACGGATTTCCTCCGGATTATAGTGAAACCCCCCTCCCCGTGGATGTAAGTCGGATTTGGCCGAACCACGTAAATTGTGTGTTGTGTTTTTCTCTTGATTTTACTATTTCTGTGCGAGAGGTGCGCGTTTGGGCACAACAAACTGGTATCAGAGCTTGGGTTGAAGCACCGGAGAGCGCAGAGCAGTCGGAAAATCACTCGGAGGCCATTGGAGCACTGTTTGAAGCTTTGGTCGGACAAAACAGGTGACAAAACTTGTTTTTCATCAGAGGAAAATGTGCTACTCTCAGAGACGAATCCAACGGAGTGCTCGGAGTCACGTTTGGTCGCAGGAGGAGGTCGGAAACTTCGTCTGAACAGCGCAAAGCGGAAACGAGCGGCGGACATGGTGGGTTTCTCGTAATACGTCATCGGATTAGAGATTTGAGCACAGGGTTGTGTTCTCCATAGTGAGACGATCACGACGATGCAAGCCCCGTCGTCGGGAAACCCCGGACGCGCCCTCACGCGCCGCCTGAATAGTGGCGCGTCAGATCCACTCACGGCGGTGAGCCACACGCGCGGAACAGTATGGAAGACGACCACGTGGCATCCAGTCAGCAGCCACGTGGTGACACGTCAGTGCCACGGAGATGCCACGTCATCGGGTCAGTGCCACGTCAGCAAAAGGGGTCAAAAGAGTCAGGGTTCAGGGTCAAATTGGTCAAAGTCCAGGTCAAAAGGGTCAAAAGGATCAGAGGATAGGTCAAAAGGGTCAGACCGGAGGTCAAAGGGGTCAGACCGGTTCGGACCGGCGGTTCAGAGTATTATTAGACCGGATTCAGACTGGGATCAGACCGGCTAACGGTCCGGAGCAGACCAGATTGTGTTTTTTGACCGGTTCATTGGGATTTTGACCGGTTCAAGGCCGGTTCGGACCGGTTCCCGACTCAATTTTTCGTTGCGGATCCAACCACGTGCTCCGTTTTTCATGTAGAGGCTCGGAAATAGTTGTTATTGCTTGATTTGAGCCGGTTTTGGACGTTCGGAGGCGTTTTGGGTTGTGAGGAGGCTGTTCCTAGCTAATTGGACGGTTCTGGATTCACTGGTGGGCTTGGATTTGAGTGATTCGAGTCAGATTTTTGCGGTCCTAGACACATCCAGAGAGATTGAGGAGGATCAGACATGGTCAGGTCAGTCGGATGGGATGTTGTTGAGTCGGAGGCAGACTAGGGATGATCAGTCGCGCTTAGCAAGCAGGGATACACTCTTTCGGGTTATTGCACGCTGGTTTAGGAGTGCATGGAGGCTCCTCTGGTTAGTGAAAACAGGCGCTTACAAGAGCAGTGATTTTTTGGGAGATCCGATGGAAGTCCAGGGGGTGCTGGGAGAGCTGGGATTGGAACATGAGTGAACCAGGAGGCAGGATGAGACCCGGGAGAGCTGACGGAGAGTGGCGGGAGACCAGAAGAGTGGCAGGAGTGGTGAATAGGTGGCGAAATAGGTGAGTAGGTTGGATAGCTACACACCAGGAGTATTGGACAGACTTTGCAGAGATCGGAGGTTGACCGGGGCAATCGGATGATTGCAGATTCGCGGCGTTTGAGCCGTGGTGATCAGTCGGAGAAGCTAGTGAGCAGGGATACATTCTCTCAGGTGTTGCATCTTTGTTGATGGGTGCAGATACACTTGTTTGGTAATGACACAGGCGCTTACTAGAGTGACAGGTCGGAGTGGTCGACAGAGATCGGAAGCAGTCTGGTTCAATCGGAAAGACCTATCATCCGGAGATGCAGTTTTGATTCGGGCTGCAGGAGGAGCTGATCGGATGGTGATTTCCGGTCTAACGGATGAAGGGGCACCATACAGGCTTGTGAGAGTGCAGTGACAGATGGAGCTGATGTAAGGCATGGTCAGGCAGTATGGGTGTTTTGTGACGTGGACAAGATGAGCACAGTTGCCGATGCACACAGGATAGGCGTTGGAGTGTACTTTAGAGTCATGACCAGATGGTACTGGATGCGCCGTGAGTTGAATCAGGAGTGTGCAGGATGCTAGCTAGCAATGGGGATGCAATTGGTTGTTCAGGATATGTTCATGGGAGCTCCGAACAGAGAGATTGAGATGGAGATAAGATGATGCATCAGGGTATTCTCTCTCTTCTGTGATTTTGTGACTGGATCCTCTCTAGGATATGCGGCCGCATGGGGTGGAGAGATGGTGTCACGGATTATGTCTTATGGGGCATGAGCATTCGGGTTTTGGATGCGGGCACCCTAGTTGAGGGGGTGCGAGCACTTCTGTTGGTGAGTGCGAGCGCTTTTGTTGGTGAGCGCGGGCGCTTCTGTTAGTGGGTGCAAGCGCTTCTGTTGGTGAGTGCGAGCATTTCTGTTGGTGAGCGCGAGCGCTTCTGTTGGTGAGCGCATACATCTCGGGTTTGAGGTGTGCGAGTGGAGGCATCCTAGTTGAGGGGGTGCAGTACTCGGAAGGGCGGAGGCATTCCAGTTGAGGGGGTGCGGTGCTCGGATTTTCGGATTTTTTGATTGGCTGCGGAGTCTAGTTTTGCAAGGATACACTCGTTCGGGCTATTGTACTCTGGATTGGGGGTGCATGGATGTTCGATACGTTAGTGACACAAGCGCTTGCTAGAGACAGCTGATTGGATATGGCAACATGGGGGTGCTGCGGATGACATTGCCCACTCGGGTTGGAGGGGGTGATTGTTGAGAGTCCACCCCGTGTGGGCCAAATGGGCTTAGGCCCAGAGGGAGAGAACTAGGGTTTTATTGATGTATCTTTATAAATGCTCTGTGATGCCTTGTTTTAAAAAGTGTGTGGTAGCACAATGTAGAGAGAGAGAGGCAGAGAGTGTGAGAGGGGAGCCGGTTGTGGCTCTCCCGGAGAGAGAGAGATACACGAGAGAACCGGTGAGGTTTCATTATTGTGAGATGAGAGTGTGAGTGTGTAACACAAGATCACGGATTTCCTCCGGATTATAGTGAAACCCCCCTCCCCGTGGATGTAGGTCGGATTTGGCCGAACCACGTAAATTGTGTGTTGTGTTTTTCTCTTGATTTTACTGTTTCTGTGCGAGAGGTGCGCGTTTGGGCACAACATTAATGTCTGCTAAAATGTATTTTTGTCTGCGAAATATTTATTTAAATCCGAACTCATTTGTCTTCATGAACGTATCATCTTCCATCCATCTATTGGGTTGAGATTAGCAGACCCTTTAAAAATGGGGGTGTGTCATTCGATCTTTATTTGCTTTAGCCCCCCTCGAATAAGTGAATTCTTGACTTTACATTTTTTTCTTGCTCTATGAGATGCATCATGCTCTAAAATATATCAACTCAAAAAGCTTAAAAAACCAATTGAGTGTAGCATAGTTTATAACTTCTTTGTGACTCTTTCTTTTCTTCTTCTTTTTTTCCCTTTCTGTTTTAATTGGTTCCCGTATGTCGCTGTTTGTGTGTCCATTGGAAAGTCACTCTTAATAATTGGAGTTGATTTTACATTCTCGAAATTTGGTACTGTTTGGTTGTCCACGAGAAAGTTTACTCTTAATCGGAGTTAATTTTCCTCACTCCAAATACGTAATGGCTTTTGCTACTAATATGTCCTAAGGGCATATGTTTTTTCTTTTTTGGTAATTAAGGGCATATGTTAATTAAAGTTAAATGAGAACAATTAAATAAAAACATATACTCCCTCCGTCACATTTCAATAGTCCAGTTCGGTCTCCAATGCAATTTCTAAATTATTAGTAACATCTTTCAATCTACAATATTTTTATAGATTTTAAAAATTTTGCACAATAGAACTAATTGAGATCTATTATATGAGATACATATTGTACATGAAATTCATTATAAATTGAAAGGCATTAACAGTTTAAAATTTGCATTACAGACTGAACTGGCTATCCCTTTTTAAATGTGTTGTTTCGTAAATCCAATTTATTCAAGAGGCATCATCATTACAGGACAGAGGGGTGGTGCTGCGCAGCCTTGTCTGCGCAACGTGCTGTGCAGCGTTCGGCATGGCTGCATCGTTGTCGGTTTGATGATCAGAGACGTCCATCGCATAGAGCACGTCGAGTACTACATATAACTGGAAACACGGATATCAACGCGATCAGATATCATCGCGTCCATCGGCTCCGGCATGGCCGCGTCAAGTGTACCAAAAATCAACTTGATCGGATATCATTAAGTGCGTGATCGGAACACATATAACTTGAAAAAAAATGGAACACAAATGACTGGAAACACGGATGAAAATTATTGAACCCACTTTTTTTCAAGATATTTGCGTTCCGATGATGCAGTTAACGATATCCGATTGAGTTGATTTTTGGTACACTTATAGTACTCGACGTGCTCTACGCGATGGACGTCTCCGATCATCAGACCGACAACCGCGCGGCCGCGTCGAGTGCCACACAGCATGCTGCGCAGCATAGCGTGCATCACAAGGCTGCGCAGCACCGCCCCTCTGTCCATCATTACACTTTTTACATCAACTTTTACCTCTACTTTTCAGAATTATCCTCCATTTTTACCCACTAACTTTTCAAAAGGGCAAAATAATAATTGTACAAACTTTTAGCCATTAACTTTTTAAAACACACTTATTAATGGACAATCCAAAATGGAATATTCGACAATAAAAAAGGGATGAAGGGAGTATTGAAAATATTGACGAAGTAATTTGTGCATTAGTTATCATTAGGCATCTCAGAAAACTTGAGTTTTGTGAGATTCAAAAGTCTCAAATACCCTTATAAGGGCTTATTTACCTTTTTAGTCCCCAAAGTATTAGCGAACTGCCAATTTCGTCCCCAATCTAAACATTTAACCAATTTCGTCCCCAACGTTAAAAATGTGTGTCTATTTGGTCCCCACTCCTAATGCCGTTTTCTTTTCCGTCTAAACGGAGGGCATCCTTGGTATTTCATCTGAGTCAACTCGTAACTTGGCGATGAAGTTGTGGATCGCGCGGACATCACGCTCCAGTTGGCCATGTCAAGGCCGGAGGACGAGATTAGGCATATGCTGATACGTGACACGATCCTGTTTGACGGGGAGCTCGAAGCAAAGCCAGATAAACAGATTAGATTCTTATTGACTTATGTATATTTATATATGCCAACAGATCTGCAATATGAGCGTTGGATAGCTACTCCCACCAGTTGGACCGTAGCTATTGACCAGGCAAGGAAGAACTTTATTGATATATTGATCGGATGATTAGATCTAAGTACGAAAAAGAGTGTTCTCAGATTAGCGTTCGTGGTGCTGTTATTATTACGGAGTATTATTTTTTTCGTCGGCGTTCATGGTGATGTTAGGGTACACAGGGTGAAATACCAAGTATGCCCTTTGTTTTGACGGAAAAGAAAACGGTGTTAGGGGAAGGGACCAAAAAGACACACATTGTAAACGTTGGGGACGAAATTGGTTAAATGTTTAGATTGTGGTTAAATTGGCCGTTAGCTAATACTTTGGGGACTAAAAAGGTAAATAAGCCCCCTTATAAGTTATACTAGTTTCTAGCGAAAATGGGATTCCTGTAACGTCCAAGGGCACTATACCGTGTGGCGTGTAGTGTCCAATTTGAGCCGTACAAAAATATTTTTGGTGGCATGAAAGGGATCCTAGTTCCTCACATCCATTTTCATCTATTTCACCTCCGTTGCCCTACTAGCCCTTTCATCTTTCCTATGCTTTTCAACTAGCATTGTTGCCTTTCGATTTTTGATATACGGGACAATAAAAAAGTTTACATTTGTGTTTTTTTCTTTCTCATGTATCAAACGGACGGGAAACAATTATCTAGCAAGTGTAAGAGAGTGTGTGACAAGTGTCAGTGTCCGACATGACACGGAGATGTTATCTTTTTTGAGGTTTCCATGCTTCTTGCCTTGAGTGATATGACTCTATTAGCGGTCAATGTTCACAAATGAGTAAGAGTCGTCAACATTTCTGGAAAATCTTTAAAAAATGTTGTTTATTTCGACTAATATCTTCTGTAGCCCCTCGGAAAGATTAAAAAAGAAGATATTTTTAAGCACAAGAACAGACACAACGATGGGGAGTGTCAAGTACATTCTGTTTAAATAGCTTTCTATGTTGCTGTGCAAGTTTTGTGTTTTTTACCTATTGTTACTAATTTACTATACTCCCTCCGTCCCTTTTTAAGTGACCCATACGGGAATACGTGCAATTTTAAACCACTAAAAAACATATTTCTCTATGTAATTTTAAAATTTGTTTTATACCAAATTAAAGTGCTCATTGAGTACTTTAATTGGTGCACAAAAAATTAAAAACGATATGTGAAAGTACATTTTTAAACGTCACACGTTTCCCAAGTGGATCACTTAAAAAGGGACGGATGGAGTATTTTTTACAATCTCACATTTTAGAAATACTATACAATAAAAGCATAAAAGCAGTTCTATCTGGCAAAATAAATAAATAAAAAGAATCGAAGAATGAAGACCAAGCTAAAAAAATAATTTGATAGTAGTATGATGGAAAAGGTTACAATACACACCCCTTACTTGGGTGTGTATCATACACACCTTTATAAAAATTACGATTTTTTTTTATAAAATGTAGGGGTCCGGTAATACCGAGCGCCTTACCCATCTGAAGTGATACTTCTTTGTCAATCTCCGAGAGGTCGATATTTAGGGACTCTTCGGAGAAACAATTCAACATATGCAAACAGACAATTAGGGTTTTGGTCCCTCTTCTCGGATTGTGCCGAGACCTTTCTCATGTTTGACTCGATAAATAAGTTTTCAGACTTAACATCAACGGACCTCGGGGTGTGCCCGAGGGATCACATAAACCGACCTTATGGTGAGAATAGTTTTCCGAGAGGCTTGGTGCTGAGTCAGCAGAGCAGTTAATGCTGCATGTGCCTGTAACAAACCGTGATCATGACAAGTGACGTCATCCGAACGGTTGAGACACGTGTAGCGTTTACACTGGAGATATGTGATCGCGGGATATTCTTTTAGGCTCGTCATCGTGACGTCAGTCGAACGGTTATGTCACGTGACGAGCACAACTGTGCTTGAGGATCAAGCCAGGGCACAACTATAAAAGGAACACTTCATCGTCTAGAAGAGGTACGCATCACTCTCCCTACCAAAACCCTAGATCTGCATTCTATTCCATCTTCTTCCCTTACTTACTAGACCATCGGAGTGCCATTCCAGACTCAACGGTCCGGTTTGGTGCTAACGGTTTGCTTAGTGTGCAGGCTTAAGGTTCTACTTAAGAGAGTATATCATTTCCGTCATTGATAGTCACCAGGAGGATCGACCAGAGAAAGAGGACTCCACAATTGGCGACTCTGCTGGGGATCGAACGATTGCCCTCATCTTCCCGGCGTTCTACTCTTCTTCTTGGAGGGTACTCTTCCTCTGCTTCTCAACTCTTCCATGGCGATCGTTGAAGACGACGGAACCACCGGACCGGCGGCAGGAGCTAACCCTGGGGGTGGTCCTCGGGTGGGCATCGTTACCCACCCGATTTCGGGCTTCACTCCGAGCCCAAATCCCCTAGACACTGTGCAGCGGATGCAGGAGCAAATGGCTGCCATGAAAGCTCAAATTGAAGCACTGACGAAGAAACAACCCACCGCCTCAGCCTCTCGCTCAGGAGCGTCGAGGCGACGGCGCAAGGCGGCGGTGGCTCAGATAACTCAACTTACTCACCAAACCCAGCGCCCCTCGGCCAAAGATCGTTTGGGCCAGCCGTTCATCGTCACCGATGCCTCGGGACGAGTAATTCCCCCCAGAAGGCGTTCAGAAATCGTGCGTACAGAACGTACCTCTCGATCAGGAGGTCACTCTTCCGCTAGCTCCCAATCTACGACAGGGCGATCCAGATCCCAGACGGCCCGTCGTAATGACGTTCTGCCGTTCAATAACCGCGAAAAGCTCCGGTTGAGTACGATGCAGATGGCCGAGAGGTCAGACACAGCAAATCTGGTGGCCGCATCGACCAACAGTTAAACCGAGAGCATGGTGACCGAACTCTTTCAAAGAGTGCTCATCACGACAGGAGTCCTCGAAGACATCGAAACCGAGAAACTCAACACTTCCCTGAGTACGACATGGATGACACCGGCGATTTCATAATCGTTCGGGACCCACGTACTGGAGAGTCGAAACGATACCGAGCGGAGAGCGGCACAGACTGAACGCCAAAAAGGGGTTCAGCACTAGCAAGGCCTACGAGGCCCCTCGTTCGTCCGAGAAACCTACTGAATCGAGGCTGCAAAAAATCCAAGACTTACCGTTCATTCATGAGATCCAAGAGGCTCAGCCCCCGAGGAACTTCACTGTCCCTAAGTTCACGAAGTACGATGCTAAGTCCGACGCGGTGATGCACCTCGTGCATTACCGACAGCTTATGGGACTCTATGGCTATGATGAAGCCGTGATGTGTAAAGCCTTTCCGGTCAGTTTACAAGGGATCGGCCTGGTTTGGTTCAACAAGCTGCAGCCGGGCTCCATCGGTTCATTTGAAGAATTGGAAGAGGCCTTCACTACTCGGTTCGTGACAAACAGCACACAACCAAAAACGATTGACGCGCTTGTCGGCCTTAAACGACAATCTGGAGAAAAACTGAGAGTCTACGCCGAGCGGTACTGGGAAATATACAATGCCATTGAAAATTGTGACCAGCAGATGGCTGCCACATCCTTCAAGTACGGCTTGGACGAGACTTCGGCGATCATTGAAGAACTAATGCTCCACCCTCCAGCCAACATGAGCCGACTAATGGAAACTGTTGAAAAATTCGCCCAGCTGGAGGAAATCATCTCTGAGAGAAAACTTTCGAGGACTTCGGGAAATCACAAGTCTGGCACTGGTGATTATTCGGGAAAAAAGCAAGTTAACACGGTCAAATCCGGAAATAGCAAAGGATGGAAAAAGGACCGTGACTCGTGGAGGGAACGGGAACCGCTCAGAGAGCGGGAACCAAAACCTAACGAGTTCGTTGGCATAACAACAGTATTTAACCTGCCGCTTTACAAGCTGATCAGAGCCATCAACCGAGAACCTTGGTTCACCTGGCCGACCAATAAGCTAGGGACAGCCGAAGGCCAGCCAAAAGACTGTAAGGTGAAGTGTACTTATCACAATGAGCTGGGACACTATACCACTGCATGCCAGCCTTTCAAGGAATTCTTGGAAAGGCAGGTCACGCAGGGGCGTTTGGACCAGTACATTGACCGCCAAAGGACGGCGAACCGAACACAGCAGCAGCGTCAAAACAACCCCCCGGAAGAAATTGTTGTCCATGTGATCTACGGGGCTGCTACTAAAGAAAAAACTGCAGCACTTCGGGAAGTACCGAGCTCTTCCTCACAGGTCCTAACCATTGGTGGCAACGCCAAACGAAAGCTCTCGGACCGTGAGGAACAGTGGACGATCACTTTTACCGAGCGAGATTTAAAAGACGTACAGCTTCCCCACTCTGATGCTTTGGTGATTTCCGTTTACATGGGAATCCCCAGAGTCAAACGAGTGCTCGTGGACCAAGGAAGTTCCACCGAGATCTTATACTATTTGGCTTTCAAGGCACTGAACCTAAATCCGGACCATCTGTTGCCAGCTGATTCCCCCCTCTTCGGATTCAACGGGGCTCCGGTCTGGCCGATGGGACGGATCAACCTACCGGTGAGGGCAGGCTCCAGAACCCTGCAAATGGAATTCGTTGTCGTTGATGCGCCGAGTCCTTATAACGCCATCCTCGGCAGAACCTGGTTGCACGAAATGAAGGCCATTGCCTCAACATATCACCAAGTGGTCCGGTTTATAGGCACCGAGGGGTGGAAAGAAGATATCAAAGGTGAACAGATGGTGGCAAGAAGATGCCAAGTGAATGCCGTACATATGAAGAAGAAAACTACAAAGGCGAAGAGAAGAAAGAACCAAAACCGAAGTCCATCGAAGAAAAGGAGGGCCCGGTCCTGGAAGACGTCGGGTTGCCAGCCGAGGAGAAGGCAGTTGAAGACCTGATTACGGTTCCCATAAACGAAGAAGGGACTCGATATTTTCTCCTTGGCTCAACATTAACGGAAACAGAGAGGGAGCAACTAGTGGCATTCCTCAAAGAAAATGTGGAGGACTTTGCCTGGACACCGTATGAGATGCCGGGCATTGACCCCCAATTTATCTCCCACTCTCTCAACGTCGATCCTCTCCGAAGGCCCGTGGTACAAAAATCGAAACGATCGTCTCTGGCCCACTCAGACGCTGTTATAGCTGAGGTCGGAAAGCTGCTTGATGTAGGGGCTATCCGAGAGGTTCAGTACCCAACATGGCTTGCAAACACCGTTGTCGTGCCAAAGAAGAATGGGAAGCTACGCGTTTGCGTAGACTACACCAATCTTAACGACGCCTGTCCGAAGGACTGCTTTCCACTACCACGAATCGATCAGCTAGTTGACGCTACGTCGGGACACGCTCGGCTAAGCATGATGGACGCCTACAGCGGGTACCACCAAATAGCGATGGCAGTAGAGGACCAGGGGAAAACAGCTTTCATATCTCCCCGAGGGACCTACTGTTATAAAGTAATGCCGTTCGGCCTCAAGAACGCAGGAGCTACCTACCAGCGCATGGTAACAAAAATGTTCGCCAAGCAGCTCGGGGACACGATGGAAGCATACATTGATGACATGGTTGTGAAGAGCAAGCACGCTTCGGATCACTTGGAGCACCTTGGTGAAATTTTTGATGTCATGAAGAAGCACAAGCTGCGCCTTAATGCCGAAAAGTGCGCATTTGGCGTCGGTTCTGGCAAGTTCCTTGGCTATGTGGTTACTTGAAGGGGCATCGAGGTAGACCCAAAACAGATATCTGCAATCAGAAACCTCAGAGCTCCGGGCACCATCAAGTAAGTGCAAAGGCTCACAGGCATGGCCGCGGCGCTCAACAGGTTTATCAGCCGATCTTCGGATCTGTGCCGACCTTTCTTCGAGTCCCTGAAGACAAGCAAAAGAAGTTTCCAATGGACCGAGGAATGTGACCGAGCGCTGGGCCAACTAAAGGATTATCTCGCCAGAGCCCCTCTCCTCGTGATGCCTATGCCTGAAGAAGATTTGTACCTCTACCTCTCGGTATCCGGCCATACTGTGAGCTCGGTCCTTGTAAGGAAGGAAGGGGCTAACTTCCAGCCCATGTACTACTCCAGCAAAACATTGATTCCTTCCGAGACAAGGTACCTTCCTCTTGAAAAATTGGTTTTAGCTCTCGTGACGGCCAAAAGGAAATTGCTGCCTTACTTCCAAGCCCATACCATCGTTGTGATCACCGAGTACCCATTGAGGACCGTGCTCAGAAAAGCCGACCTCTCCACTCGAATTTCAAAATGGAGCTTGGAATTGGGGAACTTCGATATTCGATACGAGCCCCGGACAGCTATTAAAGGACAGGCTCTGGCAGATTTTATTGCCGAACTGACACCTGAACTCAAAGATAACCAAGAAGTAAGCTCAAAACCACTCGAGGGAATCACAGTGGAGAACGAACCTGGTGAAACATCGTTAGGGACTCCGGCGGAAGCCGAGAAACCTACGGAAGAAAGAAAAGGCAAAATTTGGAGAATGTTCCAAGGAGATATATGGCGCTTACATGTTGACGGAGCATCGAATAACCGAGGGGCTGGCGCCGACATCGTCCTAATCACACCAGAGGGTATCATGCACGAAAGTGCATTGACTATTGGATTTCCGGCGTCAAACAACGAAGCTGAATACGAAGCACTAGTCTCCGGCCTAAAGATGGCGAAACACTTGGGTGCCAAGACAGTACAAGTCTATAGTGATTCACAGTTGATTGTGAACCAAGTCAAGGATCAGTACAGCTTAAAAGACCCAAGGATGGTAAAATACTACGACAAAGTGTGGGAACTGATTAAAGAAATTGGAACCGTGGAAATTGATTGGGTGGGCCGAGAACGAAACGCCCATGCGGACGCTCTGGCCTCCCTAGCAATAGCTTGTGCAGTTTCACCAAACCGAACCATTCTCCTCGGAGAAGTAGAGAAACCGAGCATCGAATATAAGTCAGAAGAAGTGCGAATCATATCCCTCGGCCCGAGTTGGATGGATGAAATCTACGCCTACCTCAAGCACGAGAAACTGCCGACAGACAAGAAGGAAGCTCATAGAGTCAGGTGCAAGGCCTCTTACTTCTACTTGGACCTGAACGATAAAATGTACCGAAGGTCCTTCACAGGCCCCGACTTGAAGGTTGTGCATGACTCCCAAGTTGAGGGCATTCTCCGAGAGCTCCATGAGGGTAGCAGTGGGTGCCACTCCGGCGGCCGATCCCTTTCCCACCGAGCCCTTACTCAAGGGTATTGGTGGCCTAAAATGAAAAAGACGTCCGAGGAGTACGCCAAGAAGTGTGAACAGTGTTAGAAACACGCCTTTCATCTGCTACAGCCCGCCGAGGTCCTGCAACCAATAACGAGCCCCTGGCCTTTTGCTCAATGGGGGCTCGACATAGTGGGAAAGTTGCCGACAGCTCCAGGAGGTTTCAAACACTTAATTACTGCGACGGATTACTACACCAAATGGGTGGAGGCCGAGCCCCTTATCACTATAACCACTACCGACGTAGAGCGATTTCTTTGGAAGAATATCATCTCTCGCTTCAGTGTCCCTTATGCGATCATTTCGGATAACGGGACCCAATTTGTGGCCGAAGCGATCGAGAAGCTCTGCAAAAAACACAGCATTAGGATCTTCCACTCCTCGGTGTCATACCCACAAGGAAATGGACAAGCCGAAGCATCCAACAAGACTATATTAGCTGGAATCAAGAGGCGCCTAACTCTCAAGAGGGGTAAGTGGGCCGAAGAGCTCCCAAAAGTCCTCTGGGGATATCGAACCACACCCCGGTGCTCGACTGGCCGAACACCATTCTCTATGGCGTACGGCATGGAAGCTGTCCTCCCTCTAGCCACCCTAATCCCAACAGCTCGGACTGAGAATTTTGATGTGCAGACCAACGAGGAAGCCATGGACAGGGAGCTTAACCTAGCTGAAGAGCTTAGGGACGAAGCACACCTGAAACATGCCTCGTACCAGCAGGAGGTTGCAAGGGGGTACAACAAGCACGTCCGAATGAGACCATTCAATGTTGATGATCTGGTCCTCCGAGAGGTGGTCTAAAAATCTAAAAAGACCAAGTTCAAACCAAACTATGAGGGACCCTTCCGCGTAATCGAGGTCGGACACGGATTCTACAAGCTAGCAGAGATGGATGGGACACCTATCGGCAACCCCTGGAATGCCACTAAGCTTAGGAAGTTCTATGCTTAGGAAAAATTTTGTTAGAATTATATTTGGGGCTGCTTGTTTTGCCCCTTTGATGTTATCTACAGCATTCAGATATTGAATGAAAAGAGAATCTCCTGTTACGACTATTGCCTATTCAGTTTGCCAAAACAACCGTCGAGGTCCGGTGTTCCTTCTAACACCTTGAAAATAACCTAGGCCCGGCGCCAGGATTTCTAATTTAGTGTTGCTTCGGTTTCAACCCGAACAACTTCTTCCTCTAATTAGACCCAAACAGGGGCTATCAGTGGAAAATTTTTCCAAGTGTTGGAAAATTTCTCGTTTCATTCTGTGTTGCTTCGGTTCCAACCCGAGCAACTTTTTCCTCTGATTAGAACCGAGCAGGGGTTATCAGTGGAAGTTTTTTCCAAGTGTTGGAAAATTTTCATTATTTTTTCGCGTTGCCTCGGTTCCAACCCGAGCAACTTCTTCCTCTGATTAGACCCGAACAGGGGCTATCAGTGGAAATTTTTTCCAAGTGTTGGAAAATTTCTCGTTTCATTCCGTGTTGCTTCGGTTCCAACCCGAGCAACTTTTTCCTCTGATTAGAACTGAGCAGGGGCTATCAGTGGAAATTTTTTCTAAGTGTTGGAAAATTTTTATTATATTTTCGCGTTGCTTCGGTTCCAATCCGAGCAACTTTGTCCTGCTGATTAGAACCGAAGCAGGGGCTATTGGAAGGATGAATCTCTTATAAACAGAGAAAAATCTTCTAATTACTGAAATGGTTTTCAAACCAAGTAAAAGCATACAAAATGCAAAGACATTCATTCATAACAAGGATAAAAACATTCATCCAAAACATTCAAATCAAAATACTTTCACCGTTTCGGCAAAATTGGAGCATGGCGGGGTGGTGCTTGTTCGGTGCCATCTCCACAAAACCTGTTAAAATATTACATATCTCTGGAGCGGCAAACTCCTACTGTTCGGAGCCGTCCAGTACCAAAAAATTAACAAGTTCGTAACAATTGTTCAGAAATTCCTAAAACTACTTGGATCGTACGTCTTCGGCTTCCTCTTCCTCCTGATCACCTTCATCTTCCAACTCATCGGCAAAAGGCAGCCTGGCCGGAACCTTTCGTCTCAGATCTTCCCCAGGAATCTTGGCAGCATCCATGCCTATAAGATAGCCGGATTCGAAACCTTCATCCCGCCCTTCGGATTTTCCTTTCTGGACGAGCTTGTATATGTCTTGGCCGTAGTCTTTTCCAGCAGCAAGGTACCCTCGGCTGTAGGCCTCGATATCCAGCTCCTGTAGCTTCTCCTCATGCTCCTTTTTAAGTCGCTCCAGTTCATGGCTGTGCCGAGTCCTCTCGTCCTCCAATGCCTTCTCAACCTCGGCTATACGAGCCTTTGCAGAACTCGCGTCCTCCTCGGCATGCTCAATCTTCTATTGGGCGGCGTCGGCACTGGCTTTATACCTCCGTGTTTGATCATTGAGAGCAAGGGTCTGATGATACAACACATACATCAACTGGGAGGCCTGTCAGGCACAACAAAGATAAATCTCCGAGAAAAATAAATTTAAAGAAGATGCCTCGGATAAAAGAGTACCTTCATAAGATGATAAGGGAGATGGAAAAGATTTTCACCCAACTGCTTCGGCACATTCTCCACATCCTTCTTCAAAGCAACAGCCGGCAACAATGACATTGCTAACCGAGGGTTAGCATCAATGCTGTCGGTATCCTTCAGAAGGTCCCCCTTCTTCATTTATCAAAATTGGTGAGAAGGGATGAGGATCGTCTTCTTTCGGCATGTCAGAACCGAGGGAATCAACGAACTCGACGCCCTCCCAGCTCACTACTTTCCGGGTCCTTTTTTGCGAGCGACCGTCTTCGCTGGATGTGGGTTTCGACCGTGTAGAAGTTGATTTGGGGACCGAAGGTGTTGGATCATCAAGCCTCGGCTCACTAGCATTCAGAACCTCCTCGGCTATCGTTACCTTGATAGACATGGGCTTTTTGGTGACCACTTTCTTCTTCTTGGCTGCCTGCTCTTCCAAAACTTTTGCCAAGTCAATTTTTGGGGGTGCCATCTCTGACTCAGGGACGAAGGGGTCCGGGCTATCCCTGTCAACTGGATATCTCTCCTTTCCGCGGAGTTCCTCTGCCGGGAGCTCTTCAATTTCAACCCTCTCTTCTTCAGAGATTACCGGAGCTTTCAGCTTCTTGGATGCCCCGGTTACCTGCTCTTTGGTGCTCTTCCCTTTCCTCTTTCTCGTGCTCTTCTTTAAGAAGTGTCGGTAGGAGGGCTGATAGTTCAGAATAGTCGGAGCATCCCTTACAGAAATCGTTCGGAGGGCGTCTTCTCTTTCCTTAGACCAGAGCTTCTTTAGCCGTTTGGTAACTGGTCCAGGGGCTGAAAAAGAAACACAAGCCGTCAAAAACTATTGGAAGAATAAAAGATCTAAAGCAAAGATACACTAACCTAAATCACCCTTCTCGGTCGGAACCGGAAGAAGATCCGAATTCTCAACCGGAGCGAAGTTACCAGATACCACTACATAGGTGTCGGCCCATTTGTCCGAACCGGGGAGGGCCTCAATAATCGGTGCTTTGTTCGGTAGCGTTGCAAAAAAATAACGTCCGTACTGGCTGTTCCGAGACATCGAGTAAATTCCGAACAGATCGCCTACTGTGAATGCTAATCTATGCCTCCTTTTTAGCTCAAGAGCGCAATTGATCACTCGGTAGGTATTAGTAGACAACTGGTCAGGGGCTAATTTGTATGCAGAAAGGACGGACCGGACAAATTTGTTCAGAGGAAACTGCACTCCCCCCTCCGTGATGGCCATTAAAGGAACATTTATATGGTTCGGACTGTAATTAAGATCTTCCCCCTTTGGGTGCAGTGCAACATGCACGTCGCCTGGAATCCTATACTTCCTTACAAAAGCCTTTAAGTCGTTGGCCCCATTTGTGAAATAAGGAAGGTAAGGGCATGACTGCTCTTTTTTCTTTTTCTTTGAGGGAGCTGTCTCTTTATCGCCCGGAGCATCACCTCCAGTCTACTCGGTGGAAAGAGGGACTGAACCCTCGGCGGTGCCAGGGTTCGGGACCGTTTCACTAGGGTCTAGAATGTTCTTCCCTCCGGTGATTTCTGCAATAATCGCTCGCTCTACATCGGCCGAGGCGTCAACATCAGACGTGACGTCGGCACTTGAGCTGGGATTCGATGTTTCCTCTTCAAATTCGTCTGAGGGCTCCCACTCAGACCAGTTATCAGATGGTGTGGCCTCGGAATCGTCTATAAAATCATCAAGATTTACGAGAGCAGATTTTTTTGGAGACGGAGGGATGGCTTGGAGGGGGGGCATGTTCAAAGGTTCTTCAAAATTATGGTCCATGGTAACGAGAGCTTGGCAAGTGTTTCTCCAAGCAAATATGTGTGCAAGGATCCTATCTAGATCGGCACGGACGGCTCTCGGAGAAAAACCTTCGGAATCTGAACTGTCTGATCCGGACGAGATCTCGATTACTGGGGTCGCCAGACCTATCACGATACATGGGTAAAGACCATTAGCTATATGCAAAGGTCAAAATGCATAGCAAACCGAAGCCTAGCACTACCCATTTACCGAGCAATCGAGACCTCAGGGTTCTTTTTCGTGATACCCTCCGGAACAGAAAGGGAACCCACCTACACCGATTGGCGTTACCATCTACAACTTCAGTGCCACCTGCCTAAGGATGGGTTACTGTTCATCATCTTCAACCTACGAGCGAACTCCTATTCGTCTGTGCACTACTGGCGCAGAAATGACTATTCAACTACTCATTCTACTCAGATCCAAACGAGAACGGCGAAAACCCAAAAATCATCCCAAAAATGCAGTGGAAAGCGAAACAAAGAGTGAAGATCGAGTTTTTACCTGAGAATCTTCAAAAATGCGTGCAAAAGAACACCCTGATCTCTGTGAAAGCTTGAAGAACGCAGAGGATTTCTAGAGAGAGAAACAAAGCGATCAGAGGTGAGAGAGTGAATTCTACAAAAGGTGTCCCTCTCTCTCCTTCTCGAGCATTTATAGGTGAAAGGAAATTGGCCAAGAGGCGGGAAAGGTTCAAAACGACGGGCGCGTGGGGGTGCAACTTATCAGTGCCCACCCTCCGGAGAACGACACGTGGCAACAAGGGGACGAGTGGCCTCGAAACCCTAAGACTCCATCATTATTCCGCCGTTTCGCAGAAGCGATGTGACGTCTCGCGTCTTCTCAAGACAGATCTTCCTGCCTAAGCTCGACACGTGGCACGATCTAAACGAGACCCTGGACGGCTGTGACAGAATGCCATAAATGGATCATATCTCAAAATATGGGGCTCGGAACGAACCCTGCTCGGCACCCGAGTGCTCAACCCCTCCTGAGTTAGGTAAACTGCATGGAGGGATCGAGGGGCTATTGTAGGGGTCCGGTAATACCGAGCGCCTTACCCATCTGAAGTGATACTTCTTTGTCAATCTCCGAGAGGTCGATATTTAGGGACTCTTCGGAGAAACAATTCAACATATGCGAACAGACAATTAGGGTTTCGTTCCCTCTTCTCGGATTGTGCCGAGACCTTTCTCATGTTTGACTCGATAAATAAGTTTTCAGACTTAACATCAACGGACCTCGGGGTGTGCCCGAGGGATCACATAAACCGACCTTATGGTGAGAATAGTTTTCCGAGAGGCTCGGTGCTGAGTCAGCAGAGCAGTTAATGCTGCATGTGCCTGTAACAAACCGTGATCATGACAAGTGACGTCATCCGAACGGTTGGGACACGTGTAGCGTTTACACTGGAGATATGTGATCGCGGGATATTCTTTTAGGCTCGTCATCGTGACGTCAGCCGAACGGTAATGTCACGTGACGAGCACAGCTGTGCTTGAGGATCAAGCCAGGGCACAACTATAAAAGGAACACTTCATCGTCTAGAAGAGGTACGCATCACTCTCCCTACCAAAACCCTAGATCTGCATTCTATTCCATCTTCTTCCCTTACTTACGGTCCGGTCTGGTGCTAACGGTTTGCTTAGTGTGCAGGCTTAAGGTTCTACTTAAGAGAGTATATCATTTCCGTCATTGATAGTCACCAGGAGGATCGACCAGAGAAAGAGGACTCCAAATTAAAGTGCTCACTGAGTACTTTAATTTGGTGCAAAAAAAAAATTAAAAACGATATGTGAAAGTACATTTTTAAACGTCCGCAAAAATACACGTTTCCCAAGTGGATCACTTAAAAAGGGACGGATGGAGTATTTTTTACTATCTCACATTTTAGAAATACTATACAATAAAAGCATAAAAGCAGTTCTATCTGGCAAAATAAATAAATAAAAAGAATCGAAGAATGAAGACCAAGCTAAAAAAATAATTTGATAGTAGTATGATGGAAAAGGTTACAATACACACCCCTTACTTGGGTGTGTATCATACACACCTTTATAAAAGTTACGATTTTTTTTTTATAAAAGTTACAAGACACACCAAAATGTTACGAATCATATTGCTAAAAAGTTACAAAAATCTAAAAAATGTTACGATTACCAATGAGGTGACACAATCTGGACCATACAATAGATGCACATGGTACACACTTTTAATGGGTATATATCGTAGCCACTCAGCCCACTCTGTTCTAAAACACATAGTGGTATATGGAAAAATTTAAGATTTTATTTAAGCGATCGAACAAACTTAACAAAATTAGGTGCAATGTTGGCCTACTTCAGAAAAACATAGGGCATACATTATTTCTCTTAATGGGATGTCGAAAGGTAATAATTTTTGGTTAATACAGTGTGGTGCATTGCTCTCATCTCTCTCTCTCTCTCTCTCTCTCCCCCCTTCCTGCAGATACAGACTACAAAGAGCTTTATCTTGTCGAAGAATCTCCTTATTGAACAAAATTACAGAGAGGAGGGAAAAAAGATTGAACTGAAAATGTGTACTCCTCAGGGCATAATTGAGAAGGTAGGATGTCTAGCCTTTGATGAAGCGGTCAAAGCAGCAATCAAAGCAGGGAAATATGTCCTTAACTACACGACGAACCTCGAGAAACTACAAGCTGAAATGAGGAGTCTTGAAGGTCGTAGAGAAATAATCGAAAGAAAAGTTGGTGCGGCCAATCATCGTGGTGAGGAGGTTGAGAATGCTGTTTTGCATTGGCGAGCGGATGCAGATGGGATGAAAAATGATGTTCAGGAACTTATGGCTCAGAGCAGTGTTACAGGAAACATAAGTTGCTTTACATGCTCATGTCCTAACATCAAGCGGCGCTACAAACTGAGCAAGGAAGCCGAAGAGAAGAAAGCGGATGTCCAAAAACTCACTCAAGACAGCCATTTTGATGAAATTTCACACCCTAGGCCGCCTCCTCCAGAACTCGAATTTCGACCCAACAAGAAATATGTTAACTTGGATTCTCGAACACCAGTTTTCAATGACATCATCAAAGCATTGAAAGATCCTAGTGTAAACATTGTTGGCATATACGGGCTTGGAGGTGTCGGTAAGACCACATTAGCCGAGCAGGTCAGCAAAGAAATGCGAAAGGATGGAACTTTTAAGCAAGTTCCACTAGCAACTGTCTCTAAGGATCTCAATGTGAAGGAAATACAATCGAAATTGGCTGACAGATTGGATTTTACACTGGATGCCGCGGTAGATGAAAAAGGAAGAGCATCTCAATTGTGGAATAAATTCACCAACGGGGAGAAATATCTCGTCATATTGGATGATATTTGGGAAGAAGTGGACATTAGGGCTATTGGTATTCCTATCAAGGATGGGAAGACAGGTTGCAAAGTTTTGCTCACGTCTCGAAATGAAGATTTGATGATTAAAATGGAAGTTGACAGAAGTTTCTCAATTGCAGAACTACCGATGCCAGAAGCATGGACACTATTCAAGAAACTGACGGGAAATTCTATTGATGAGTCTCGGCAAGAAACATATTCTCTAGCATACGAAGTGTGCAAAAAATGTAAAGGTCTGCCAGTTGCCATAAATGCACTTGGTGTAGCATTGAAAAATAAGCCAGACCACGCGTGGAAGAATGCACTGGATAAACTGGAGAGGTACATGATCACGAATATTGAGGGCATTAACCCAAGTGTTTGGGCTTCCTTAAAGTTGAGCTACGATATGTTGTGGTCCTCAGATGCAAAATCTTGTTTCTTGCTTTGCTGTCTATATCCTGAGGATTTTGAGATTCTAGTCGAGGACCTGATGAGACATTGCGTGGCGAGGAGGTTGTTTTCTCAAAACCCACGTACACTAGACGAAGCAAGAAATGCTGCATGTACGGTGGTTCAATCTCTCAAATCTGCTTCATTGTTGTCCTATGGAAATGATGAAAATTTTGTGAGAATTCATGATGTTATAAGAGATGTTGGTATCTCAATTGCATTTAAGGAAGAAGCATTTCTGGTCGATCATGGTGCTCTTCAATGGCCTCGAAATCTTATTAACGAGCCTCCGTACTCGGCAATCTCGTTAAGACTTACAAAAATTAAAAGGCTTCCGAATGAGTTGACTTGTCCACAACTCCACACCTTGATTTTTTTCAATAATGAGCAATCACATCTTGAAGTTCCAGACAATTTTTTCAGTGGGATGAAGCAACTTGTAGTGTTAATTGTGGCTCGAATGCATATGGGTCGACTACCATCATCACTTGCAAACTTGGCTGGTCTTGGGATGTTATGTCTGGAACACTGCGAGTTGGCAGACATAGCCATACTCGGGGATCTAAAGACTAGCCTTGAAGTGCTTAGCCTCCGCGGTTCTACTATCGAGGCATTACCACAAGAGATAGGACAGTTGACTAGTCTTCTGTTGTTAGATCTCAGGGACTGTAAAAAGCTCAACGTCATTCCGCAAGGTGTCATATCCAATTTGACCAGTCTGGAAGAATTATACTTACCAGATGCATTTGACCAATGGGACGCCACAGAAGACAATAGGCAGGACACAAGCATACAAAAGGTGACCCTCGAGGAGCTAAGGTGGTCATTGAGTACTGGTCAATTAACCACCTTACATATCCATATACCAAATGTCATGTTATTGCCCAAGGAAGGCCTAAAGTTTGAGAACCTGAAGAGATTTAGGATCTCAATGGGTTCCAACTTCAACTGGGATGAACATTTTCCAGGAACAAGGGTCTTGAAATATGAAGGGTCTTCTTTAAAAAAAGAGGTCATACCATTGGTGGATAAAGCCGAAGCGCTATACCTTTGTGGCATTAAGGGTTTGAAGAATGTGCTTGATGACAGAGGTGTTGGAAATGAATTTCTTGACTTGAAATGCCTCAAAGTTGAATCATGTGATGATGACTTAGAATATCTTATTGGTGAGCCAAAATCATCCGTGCGAAGTCATGGGCTGCATCCCTTACAGTCATTAACAAAGTTAGTTATTGGAAATTGTAAGTTGAAGTATCTCTTCTCCCCATCCAGCGCAAGAGAACTTGTCAACCTGGAACAACTAATTGTAAAACAGTGTAAAATCATGGAAGCAATAGTTGGATTTGAAGGACAAAAAGAAGAAAATGAAGTCATATTCAGTAAACTGAAGGTACTGTGTTTGGAAGGTCTACCAAACCTCAAATGCTTCTATGCTGAAAATGAGAAGATGCAAACAACCATGGGAAGTTCTTTTGCCCGTGTCCAGCCTCTTTTCAATGAAAAGGTAAGTTTAATTTAATTTATTGTTGTCTTTTTATCTAATTTACTTGGGTATATTAAGGAATGAGTTGAACATTTCATTGCCAGTAAGCCAATCCCACAACGAATGGTTTAAAAGTTTATATAAAATAATGTGGGCTTCAAATTTTAGAAGGGAAAAAAAAAAAAAAGGCAAATGCTCAACTATATAAAACAAGTATCCCATTGACTTTCGGCATAGGAATGCATATAGTTAACTACAAGAGGCTTTACCAAACAGATATTGCGTAACAATAAGCATAAATGTTGTACCAAGATTAATTAATACCATAAAATTTTGCAGCATTTGTCAAAAGAAAGCATACTATTTTGAACAAATGATGCATAACAATTTTCAGAATGGCATAGCATTTTCAAAATAACACATTTTATGTTGTCCCCCATTATATCATTCACCGCAAGTGTTCTAAGATGACAATATGGGGGGGGGGGGGGGGGGGGGGAACGGACTATCTATATGTCAATTTTTTCGTGTTTAGTGAACTTTTTTTTTGCTTTTGATCGTAAATTTTTTACTTTTTAGAAGCCTCTCGTCGAGACGGATGATTAATAAAGAATGTAACGTAAATCTAACAAAAATTTATAGGAAGAAGAAAATACTGAAACCAAAAGCATAAAAAATTTAGGAAAAATTCTACCTAAGTCTATGAGTTAGATACTGTTGACCCACCTAATAAGTAGGTAGGAACATTACCAACCTTCTTATTGGTTGATATAATGATACCAATTAAACTAGTTATTTTACCTTAATTGTGTTTTACCTTTTACCAATGCTACTAAACTGCAGTAATCTAAAAAAAACGGTGAAACATTGGTCAAATAATTTAGTTATTTGTAGAAGTAAAGTACAACAATGATTACTTAATGAAAGAATTTTACGCAATAATCTCAAAAAAAGGGGGAAACATTGTTCAAAGAATTTAAAAAAAATATATATATGTTAAGCAAACTCACTTCTTCCAGTACTAATGAATAGAACAACCAATCATGTTTTGGTTCAAACTTCAATTTTTAGATCATCGAGCAAGATGATTCTTAAGTCTACTGATTCTGGTTCTCATTCTACATTTACGATAATCGAACTTTTTTGTGTATCATAATTCATTACGTAACTTGTGCATATATATTATGAAATAAATTTCTGGGAAATATAAATACAAGGGATGAAATTATCAGATTCCTCTTTGAATCATGGGGGTCATGGAAATTTTTAGATTTCCTCTATCAAATAAATAGGTAAAGTAAAACAAAGTTCCATGAGTTAGAATCAACCAATAAGGAGGTCGGTGATGTTTACCCACTTTTTAGGTGTGTGAACAAAATTGAACTCTTAAGTCTACTATTTCAAAATGATAGGACCGCAAATAACCACATATTTCTACGTAGAAATCTGTATCAAATCTTATTGGAGTACTAGACTTGCAATAATCTAGGTCGACGTGAATTTGTTTGTCTAATGCTAAGCTGGAAAATTTTGAGAATAACAATCTCGAACGTTGTGTCTTCGATCTAAACTTCGCTATCAACATCCAAGTTGCTCCCTGTTCAAAAAAAAAAAAAAAAAAACATCCAAGTTGCTCATACATTGATCATTCAAGAGAGTGGAATAGGGACCACCACATGGTGGTGTTTAAGCAAAGATAAGCCCCAAGCTCCTTCGCGTGCATTCGGGATAAAAAATCTGCTTTGTGTTCAATAAATTTGAGCTCTGTTTTTGGAATCTGCTTTGTGTTCAATAAATTTTTGGGAGAGAGGAGAGAGAAAGGGTCGATATATTTTGGGAGGAAATGAAGTTTTGGTCGATGATATTAGGGGTATTTTTTTTATTTTTTTTCAAAATTTGGTTGGAATTTTCCGAATCCGAACCCAATTGAGCAATAAAAATTCTTATGTTATATCTATGGAAACTTTATATCCAACTCAAAACCAATTGGCAATGAGTGGAGAGGTCCCAGCATATATTAAGTGATCACCCATTCCACTCCTAGGCAATGTGGGACAATATTTCTTAACATCCCCCCTCACGTGCAGCCGCATTTGAGGTCTGTCACATGTGGTCATTTTTTGGGTCCTATCTTTGTGCAGCCTTTTTTGCTGGTCTGTCATCGTGGGTGTGAGATTGCGAATTTTTTTTTTAAATGTGGAGTGGAATAGGCCCCGCTCTGATACCATATGAAAACTTTATATCCAACTCAAAACCAATTGGCAATGAGTGGAGAGGTCCCAGCATATATTAAGTGATCACCCATTCCACTCCTAGGCAATGTGGGACAATATTTCTTAACAATATCAAGTACTACAATTAAAAACTCATCATCTTATCAAAAAAAATCAAAATGGACTGCTTTTGAAAGAGGGTGATTTTGATAAATCTAAATTACTTGGGGTACAAATTAATGTACATTTTACTTCATCTTCTTTATAATTTTTTGTTCAAAGTAATGGACATGGCAGTTTCTGACAAATGAACACAGTCAAAACTATGTAAATGTTTTGAATTATATTTTGCAAATTAACCACATTCAAATGCCTTAATTATGTGACCTAGTAGACTTAACAAATCATTGGGACAGCTTAATTGATAACTTAGGTTGATTGCCTTGATTCTTTCTTGTCTTAATTGAACTGCTGATAAAATTACTAATGATTTTTAGAAACTTTGAGAGCATTATCGTCCATTTTTTTTAATGTTATATTTGTGTGGGATAACAATGGCATGATTGAATATTCCTCGTCGAAATTATTTTGTAGAGATTGTCCGGAATAAAACCCTAGATGAGACTTTTTGCAATGAGAGTGAGACTGGTACCCAAAATACTAAACCAGGAACAACTTTGATTCTAGATTTTTAGGCTGTTGTTCATCTCAGTGTTGACATTCTAAACTGTTGCGATGAAAGTTGTTGCGCGATCTTAATTTTATCCGTCACACACAATTTGAATTGTCGCGATTGATACTTTTGTGAGACTTCAAAACACTAAACCTGGTGCATACTTGTTGCCCAGATTTTATGGTTTTGTTCACGCCCCATGTGACTTTAACAATTTTATTGAACAGCGACAATGAAGCCTACTATCTCATCTTTCAACATCAATTTCAATCGTCTCAATCCGACTTTTGAACATGGAGTAGTTGTGTTCTAAATACATAAACCTCTCCCTCTCGGGAAATTTTCCTTTTAGAAGTTCGTCGAGGGTTTTAGGCTGTTGTTCATCTCAGTGTACCTTTACTTTTGGGCTCCTTGGTCTAGGCTCAACCTTCAGATAGTCCATAAATTTTGTAAGTTACAAAACATAACTTATGAATCACGTAGTGATCGGTGATTTCAACACAGTAACAGAGGTTCGCCGTTAATTTCTTACAGCATTCATGCACAACATATTTATCATATCATCACGGGAAGGACCCCAAGCGCCCTTGAGGATAGAGATCGAGGAGTGATCGGTAAAGGTTTAAACTTATTATATTATAGTTATAGGCTTCAAGAAGCACTTGAGACCGTTACTTGTCTAGGTTCAAGACTTTAATCACTGTGACACGTGTCTTAATCACTGTGACACGTGTCTTAAGCACTCGATGTTGTGCCCAGGGGTCACTCACACACACAACACACAATGAATTCGAGGCAAAAACTCCGTCGTATATATATATACACACAGATATACACATGAAAAACCTCCGGGGAGCCAAACCGGCTCCCACTCACTCGACCTCACCCTCTCCACTCTACATTGCTACACCACCCCCACTCACCTCTCAAATACAGCCGGTATTTATAGGGAATACTTGGGGTAAACAAACAAAACAAGGGAAGAGAAGTCAAGATTTGCAGCTGGGAAATCTCAACAATTTCGGCACCAACAACCATTGTCAACAATGGTTGCTATCTCAGCAGCCCATGTGGGAAAAACCCTTTGCTGACACACCAAGGAGAAATAATCCCCTCCTTTACGTACATCACCCATATGGGTGAATACCAACACTCGATGCCTAGTTTCGAAGACTAGTTTGAGCGCTGTTAGAAAGACTAGTTGATTGCGACCTTGAATGCTCTTAGAGAGGACATAAAATTTCGGGATTCCAATCCCATAAAGACTAGTTTCGAAGTTTCGTAAAATAATGTGGCCTTCTAATTAGAAGTAAAAAAAAAAAGGGAAGAAAAAGAAGAAGAAATGTTCTTAGTTGGATGAAAATGCCTCTAAATTTTCCTCAGCCAACAAGCTGATTTATTACTTGTGTAGCATTTGTTTAATAATGCTGCGTGAGTAACTTTTCTATGGAGGAGTCCCAAATTAATGATACCTATCTTGCACTACCTTTCAGGTTATTTTTCCTGTCTTGGAGAAATTAGAAATTTTGGAGTTGGATAACATAATAGAGATTTGGGACAAGCAGTCAATTGCGCTCTTTGATGCACAAGGGTCTTTTTGCCAGCTGAGGAATATTCATTTCAGGCGTTGCAATAAACTTATGCATTTGTTTCCATCCAAAATGCATCGACTCTTAAAGAATCTGAAATACCTATACGTACGAAGATGTGAAACCATGGAGGGAGTAGTTGGATTTGAAGGAGAAGTAGATGAAGATGGACTTAGAAATGAACAGGTATGCTTCAGCAAATTGACATATCTAGGTTTGAAGGAGCTACCCAAGCTTGTAAGCTTCTGTACCAAAATGGGGGAGGCGGGAACAACAGAGGGCAATCCAACTATCCATGCACAACCCCTTTTCAATGAAAAGGTACATTTTCTTTATGAATATATACTTCTAACTTATTTAATTTCATTCTTTTTCTCCTGAGTTCCCTTACTCTCTTATCTTATCTGTGCCCCTTCCGCCATTGCTTTGAGTGGAGTGACTTCTTTCGATTCCTTTAATCATTGAAGTCAAGAATTTCTTTTCAATCCTCCTCGAAGGACTTGATAGTCACCTCGCAATTGCGGGCGTGTGTATGCGACCTATAATTTTCTGAGTATGCATGAAAAACTATAGTTGATTGATTGTTGTTGGCTGTCTAGTTTTTTCTCAAAGGAATGGTCCAACTATATCCACCCTTATATCCCCCTCTTAGTATATCCCCCATTCTAAAATAATACCCCTCCAACTATATCCACCCTTATATCCCTCTCTTACTATATCCTTCTTCCTCCCTCATATACATATCCCTTTAACAAACAGGGTGTTATAGATGATTTGGGGTGAGGTAGAAAGCATATTTTGGATTTTGGATTCGTTTTTTGAACCACTCCCACACAACACCCACACAATACTTTCACATAGGGGTGAGGCCTACATGTGAGACCCACCTCTATGTGAGGGTATCTTTTTTGTTTTTAAATTTTGCTGGTTTTTTTTTTAAAAGAGAAGCTAACAACATAGTATAACCATTTGGCATGGGCTGCTCTTTTCTTCTTTCTGGTATTATAAGCTAAAAACGAGAAACATCCACCATTGATAACTTCACATTTTGCCTAATTTCAAAAGCTTATGTTCTGAAACACAACTCGGCTTCTCCAACAAGGTACAAAGGTCTTTCCCATTTTTTCCTTTCTAGGTTATTATGGCCATGTCCCTTTGGGGACATCTGATAAAATTGGAACGATACAGAGGCTATTATGGCCATGAAAAGCACCTAGAAGCGGGCACATATATATAATCCTGTAGTTTGATTAAAATTGGAAGAAGATTTGATCTACTACTACAAATTGAAAAGTAGTCATATGTTCATGACATATCAATTCCACCATAGGTATTAGCTAAGCTAGTGGAATGTTAATTAATAATTCTGAAACTGGAATAAAGTTTCGTAAAATGATTGCTATTGATAGGCACAGAGTGCTACACGTACACAATGTCACTCTCTACGACTACTCTAACAATAGACTTTTGGGTGCATGGCAAACACTACCACATGCCATTCTGCAATCATATTCGTTGGCCTTCCAACAACAATCCTATTACGTGTACCCACAGATACAAAAAGGTTTAGTAAAAGAAGTGGATTTCAAACTGTGAAATTTTAAAATCTACTATGTATTAGCGGCACCCTATAAAAGACTTAGTTGAGACCCTCCCTAACATCAGAACGTCCAATGCCATAAAATGATTCCTAATCTAACAAAAATTTCATTTTGGTAGGTATCTCTGTTACTATTTTTGTCAGGTCGCACTCTTTTATTTTTCTCTCCCTATTAAAAAAAAATGAATTTGGACGAGTGAATCATATACCCATTATGTCATTTTATCCATTGTTTCCAATTACAAATTTGAGAAATTTCTCATTTTCGTATGTATTTTACATTTGACAATATTGATCTCGATCTTTTTTCTCACAGTTCACGCTAATTTTTTATTTATGCAAACTTAGCAATTTTGAACAAGTGTATCATACATAATCGATCTGTTAAACTATCATATATGTTTATTATTATTTATCATATGAAATGGAAAGTGCCACAGATACATTGTGTCAAAATATTTAATTCCAACAGCTCGTGATGTGCACAAAAATTGGAATTTGCAAGAAAGAAAGGTGATTGAACTGAGTCAATATGTCTACCATATTTCTCCATATTTTGAAACTCGAATCTAGCGCTTCTAAGCCAAGATGAATTTTAGAGCTTGATTGGAACATGTTTTTTTATAAAATTACGTACTAATGAATGTGTTGTAAATAACTTTGCAGGTTGCTTTCCCTGCCCTAGAATGTTTACCTTTTTATAGGTTATTATGGCCATGAAAACTACTTGGAAGCTGGCACATGTACATAATCCTCTAGTTTGATTAAAATAGGAATAATATTTGATCCGCAATTGATTAGGTAAATTTATATTATCATGTAAATTTAACAGAAATACTAGACTATCTGACAAAAAATTCAAGAGTGAATGATTCTGCAGCCAAACATAATGAGGTTACATTCTATCTACATTGCTATTTCGTACTCCAATCTACCACTACAAATTGAAAAGTAGTCCTATTTTTATGACATATCAATTCCGCCAAGCGTATTAGCCAAGCTAGTGGAATGTCAGTAATTCTAAAACTGGAATAAGGTTTCGTAAAATAATTGTTACTGATGGGCACAGAGTGCTCCATGAATTTGAGTACACAATGTCACTCTCCACAGCCACTAACAATAGACTTTTAGGTGCAATGTTGAATTAATGCCATACAAGGCTTAATTAAAACCCTTCTTATTATAAATTAGTTTAGGAGAAATATGGTGGAAAAACAGTCCGACAAATGGTTTTAAAACCAGAAAGTCATGGGTTCGAATCGCGGTTGCATCATTAATGTGACAGGGGGATTGTCAAGCCCGGAGTGCTCCCATAGATTTAAGTTACACATTTTCACTTTCTGCAACAGTTCTAAAAGCAATCTTACAGTGCAATATTGAATGTTATAAAGACTTGATTGACACTCTCCATAACACAAAATTAGTTTTGGGAGAGATTGTGGAAAAACAGTGTTGGACCGCTTTTCCACCACTCCGGGCCCAACAAACAGTCTGACAAATCACACTTTCATGCTTAAAATTACTTGTGACGTCTTTTCCTCTGTAGGTTTTGCATCTGTCCACAACCATGTAATACATCGAATTGTTCATTGGTACAATACATCATTATCTCATAACCCATTGAAAGATGGTGAATTGGATCTTTAGCTCCTCCTATTAGATGAACTTGCCTCAATAACCCTCAGAAACGTTAATTCCAATTAGCATAAGTGATCCATCTTATTTAAGTACCAGTATTGTAGCATCTAGGGAAGCTCACTATGTTAGGTAGTATACTAATAGCCAATAGGGATCTGAGTTATAAATCGGGTCAATAGATTTTTTTTCACGGCTTTAATTTTATAAATGATTAATTTTTCTTGTTAAAAGTAATAGTAATTCATCAAGTACATTAAAAAGTGCAACAAATTAATACGGTTTGTATGAAGATTTAATTTCAAGAGCTCTTGATGTGAACACATATTTAATTTAGAAGAATGAAAGGTGACCAAATTGGGTCAATATGTCTTCCATAGCTCTCTATATTTTGAGACTTGAATCTCGTGCTTCTACGCAAAGATGGATTTTAGAACTTGATTGGACCCCCTTATTACTCCAACTAGTCAATGCTCGTAATTCCTTTCCAACATAGGAGTGGCAAATTGGTGATTGGCAAATTTCATTTTGGTAGGTATCTCTGTTACTATTTTTGTCACGTCACACTCTTTTATTTTTCTCTCCATAGTAAAAAAATAATAATTCAATTTGGATGAGTGAATCGTATACCCATTATGTCATTTTATCTATTGTTTCCAATTAAAAATTTGAGAAATTTCTCATTTTCGTATGTATATTACATTTAACAATATTGATCTCTTTTTTCTCATAGTTCACGCTTTTTGATTTTTACATGCTTGGTTGAATTTTTTATTTATGCAAACTTAGCAATTTTGAAAAGTGTATCATACCTAATCTGTTAAACTATCATATGTGTTTATTGTCATTTATCATATGAAATGTAAACTGCAACAATTAAGCTGTGTCAAAATATTCGATCCCAAGAGCTCCTGTTGTGCAAAAAAAAATGGAATTTAAAGAAAAAGGTGATTGAACTGAGTCAATATGTCTACTATATTTCTCCATATTTTGAAACTCGAATCTGGCGCTTCTAAACGAAGATAGATTTTAGAGTTTGATTGGAACTTATTTTTATACAATTACTCCAGAATGTGTTGTAAACAACTTAATTTGCAGGTTGCTTTCCCTGCCCTAGAAGATTTAACTATTGAGAATGTGCCTAAGATAAAAGAGATTTGGGACAAGCAGCCACTTTCAGAAGCAGAAAAGGAAGCTATATCCTTGTGCAATCTAAGGCGCATTGATGTTCAGCATTGTGACCAATTGGTATATGTATTTCCGTCCTCTATGCTTCCTCAGTTACAAAATTTGCAAAAACTCGTCATAACAAATTGTAAGGAGATGGAGGTGATAATCTCAAACAAGCTGAAGGAGAAAGAAGCGACCAACAATAATATCATTCTCTTCGCTAAGTTGAAGACCGTGATACTTCAATTTTTGCCTAATCTCGAAAGGTTATGTTCTGAAACGCAACTCAGCTTCTCGAACAAGGTACAAAGTTCTTTACTCTTTTTTACCTTTTTAGGTTAGAGTAATGCTATGGTGTGCACCATGCCTTTTGGCATATGGTGTGCACCTCATATGGAGACTCACAAAGTCTCGTATACATCCACAAAATCTCATATTTGGTGTCACAAAATCTCATATTTGGTGCGAGAAAATCTCATATTAGAAGACCAAAACACAATAAATAAGATCACAAAATCTCATATGGATGTGAGAAAGTTTTGGAATAAAAAAATAAAAAAAAATGGCAACCGGTTGGTCACCGGGCCCACCGCTTGAAAAAAAAAATCCATATGAGATTTTGTGACTTTCAAAATGAGTGTTTGTGAAAGAAAATATGAGACTTTTGTGGTCCACTACAGTCCAAAAATTTTATATGAGAATGTGTGGCTGAGTATATGAGTATATGAGATTTTGTGGGTAAGTATATGAGACATATCACTATCAATACACAACAATATTTTTGGACTGTAGTGGTCCACAAAAATCTCATATATTCCTCCACAAGTTCTCGTTTTTTAAACCAAAAATTCTCATATGAAACCGGTTGTCACCGGGCCCACCGCTTGAAAAAAAATCCATATGAGATTTTGTGACTTTCAAAATGAGTATTTGTGAAAGAAAATATGAGATTTTTGTGGTCCACTACTGTCCAAAAAAATTTATATGAGTTTTTGTGGCTGAGTATATGAGATTTTGTCCTTATATGAGAATGTGTGGGTAAGTATATGAGACATGTCACTATCAATACACAACAATATTTTTGGACTGTAGTGGTCCACAAAAATCTCATATTTCCTTTCACAAACACTCATTTTGAAAGTCACAAAATCTCATATATTCCTCCACAAGTTCTCCACAAAAATCTCATATGACTCAATGTAGGCGAAAATATGTATTTCTGTGGCACCTTATATGAGACATGTCACATCAATATATACACACACAATATGTATCACATTTTCACTACAGTCCAAAACTATCATATGAGATTTTGTGGGACGTTTTATGAGGTTGACTTTTGCAAATATGAGATTTTGTGGCTCATTCGAATTTTTGTGGTACTTTTTATGAGTATTTGTTGCTTCATATATGAGATTTTTGAAACCCAAAATGTTATATGAGAAATCACACAAGGTTTTATGATTTTTTTAGGTTCTCCATATGAGATAAAAATGACCGGTATAGGGGGTCACTTTTTGCATATGTGGCGCAATCTCGTCCGTCGATCTGGTCAAAGGTGCACATGGTGTGCCCTTTCATATTTTCAGCCACAAAATCTCATATGTGACCCACAAAAACTCATATTTGTTGTTACAAAATCTCATTTTTTGGCCCAAAAATGGGGTGCACATTGTAGCATCTCTCTTTAGGTTATTATGACTATGAAAATCACCTAGAAGCGGGTACATATGTATAATCCTCTAGTTTGATTTAAATAGGAAAAAGATTGAATCTGCAATTGAGAATCCCAAATTTAAGTGAAATTATGTTATCATGTAAATTTAACAAAAATATTAAACTATCTATAAAAAATTCACGAGTCGAGGAATCTAAAGCCGAACATAATGAGGCCAGGACTCCTCCATCGACCAACCCAATCTAATAATTACATTGTGTCGACATTTCTATTTGATATTTACTACTACAAATTGAATAGTAGCCCTATGTATGTATATGACATATCAATGCCACCATACGTATTAGTTAAACCAGAGGAATGTCAATAATTTAAACTCAAATAAAGTTTCCTAGAATAATTGTTGTTATTCGTGGCCTAGATTAGCTCAGGGAGATGCCCAGAAGCCGGCAGGCTTGGGCATGCAATTTTCTGGCCAGGACAACCCAAAAAAAATAATCTAGTTTTATAAAAATTTAATGAAGTTTCCATAAATGACGTGAAGTGTTAGCGTGGTTCTGCTATCATTTTTGTGCTCGGTCCCAGGGTGATTTTTGCACACACACAGAGAGAGAGAGAGAGAGAGAGAGAGAGAGGGAGAGAGATTATTGAAGAAGGAGACCAAACTATGGATGGATTGGGTTTCAGCTGTGGTGTTTGGTTTGGTTATGGGCCGCGGTCTGGGCATTTATGTGCGGTCTGGGCATTTATGTGCAAAATTGGCCCAGTCATTCATATGGATGGTGGCCTGATTGGTAACTTCAAGTTCTTAAAATTATTGAAGATGTACATAAAATGGATCAAGCAAGCCAACGTGACGCACGACATCTTGAATTCACTTAAACAGATGGGGCAACGTATGTGAAACCATGTGATTGATAAGTTAATTGTGTTTGGTACAGCAAGTGGGCCATGTTGACGCTAGAGTGTGGCTCCCATCCTCATAGTTTGCTATCACCTACATCACCGTACCAACTCCTAGGAAACTCCAGGAGCAATATTCTAGGCGCCCTTCTTGTCTGGTGTTGTTGAAGTTTATTCTCCTTTATAATCAATCTTCTAGGCTTTGTGTTTTGTAGCCCGGAGAGAAAGATCGGTGAGGTTGAAAAGAAACAATTCGTATCAGAGTCCGAGTGGTCAAAACACTAATCAATGCCTTTTTTTCTGTTGACTGACCACACATTCACATTGTCTGTTTCTGTCGATTTTCGAAATTGCTCGAAAAAGTGATCAGACCAGTCCTGCGGTTTGTCTCGATGAGGTCTTGGGGTGAGAATAGAATGAGCGGGTGGGGGTGTTTTTGCTTGTGGGCCTTGGTCTGGGCCTTTATCTGCTAATGGATGGTGGAGCTGTGATCCCCATTCCTCATCAGTTGGGTCCCGGTACTGCCCATTTTCTTTCCAACATTTGGGTCCTGCAGTGCCTCAAGGTACTACAGAGTTGTGATTCCCTGATTCGACCGTCAATCCCATCATCGATGGTTGAGAATCTTGAGATATATTTGTCAACTCTTAGCGACAATGATATATTTTTACCTGTAAAAATACATGCATCTGTGAGTCTAAACCATCAATTGTAGGATGGACGGTCGGATCGTGGGTACTACCCCAAATCCTAAAAACCGAGTGAGTCAAAGCGCGCAACAAGCCGCCGCTTAGAGAACCATGAGAAAATCACCTCCTATAGAGAACCATGAGAAAAATAGAGAACCGAATGGGCATATCTTAATTACCCTTATACTATTAATTAAGTACAAACCCAGGTTGGATCTCTTCCATTAAGTCAATAGGATCACCTCCTATAGAGAACCATGAGAAAAATAATTTCTTGAACTTGAACATCTTTTACTCTTTTTGACGGGGTATAGGCGAATGGTTGAGACAGAGAGTTATTTCATTAATAGGGTAATACTTTTTCCCTCTCAGCAATATTAGGAGAGGGATAGGAGGAGTCTATGTGATACATTATCGGTTTCGGTTTTTAACTTGTATTTTTTGGTAATTTTTATCTGTTGTCAGGGTCGGCCCGTAGCTCAGCTGGTAAGGGGCTGTGCTAGCTTAACCAAGATCTCGGGTTCAAGACTTGGGAATGCAGCTGTGTTAAAACTTGGTTGGGAGAGCTTTGCCGCCTTTGTGGTCCTACCCGGTTCGAATCCGGATTAGTCGGGGCCAATGTGGTTACTGGACACCGGATGGTCTTTACCAAAAAAAAAAAAAGGGTCGGCCCTGGGCATAAGCCCATCAAGCCGCCGCTTAGGTCCCCAGTTTTTGGCCGAAAAATAGGGCCCCCAAATTGGAGGATATATTATATATTTAGTATGTCTCTAGTTTTGCACACATGGTTGCTGTGGTTCAACGGTTAGGCACCTGAGGTATGTCGAAAATGTAATAAAAAAAATCCCAAAATTTGAACCGACAACCCCAAGGTAATAACTACTATATATTCTCCACATGACACCACTGCACCACAAGGTATTTGTAGCACTATTTCGGAAAAACTAATATACATATATACACAGTGAGCTTCCCATCAGGACTCCCTGATGGGAGCCCTCCAATTCTTCTATTTCCCGATCAAATTTTCACGATCCGAACCGTCCAATGTGTTTAAAAGGTGTTTTTAAGGTTCCTCGTGAAAAATCAGTGAAAAAAAATACCGGGAAGGGCTTGATCCGATCAGTTTTCGATGATCGGGAAATAGGAGTCCTTGATGGGAAGCCCATCAGGGAGTCCTGCTGGGAAATATTTCGTATATATATATATACACACACAATACCGTTCTACTAAGGACTCCCTCAAATTCCCAATTTGCGGGCCTCACGGATCGGGGTCAAATCTCGACGATCTGAACCGCTCAATGTGTTTAAAACGTGTTTTTAAGGGTCACCGCAAGGATTTGTCCAAAAAAAATATCCGGAAGGGCTTCATTCGAGCTTTTTTCGATAAACTATATATGTACGGTTATTATGAAAAACTGCTCGGATGAAGCCCTTTCGGGTATTTTTTTTTTGTGATTCCTCGCGTTGGTCATGGAAAACATGTTTTAAACACATTGAGCGGTTCAGATTGTCGAAATTTGGTCCGAAAAAATCAGAAAAGGGATGGTCCTAACGGAGGAGATCCTTGAGGGAGTCCTTATATATATATATATTATTGCTAAATTAGGCTTAGGGCCCCAAAAATCTCAGGGCCGGCCCTGTTTGTTGTAGCCGATAAGAATGAAGTCCACTGTGGATCACCTTTTGAAGTATAGATATTAGCAGTGATCCCATGCTATGCATCGAAACTAAAATCAAAGGAAAAAAAAAAAAAACGTTTTTAGTCCCTACGTACGTGGATGTTCCCATCATACCCCTCGTGGGTATTTTTCGTTTGTACTCAGTGTACTTTTTCTATCACAATTCATAAGGACACCCCCAAAGTTGAGGTTTTCTTACCCAATCTAAAATTCCGGATCAAGGTTTGTAGTCCTGCTGGGAAGATTTTTAGCTATTAAAAAAAAAAGAAAAGAAAGAAAGAGAGAAATGGATGTCTTTGAATTCACCACCCAAAAGTGCATGTGGAATGAATGAACATTAAAGCCATAGGATTTTAAGAGAGAAGCTAAGAAACATCTAACCGTTGGGACATTCACGAATATTGCTATTCTTTTATAAGTTTAACAAATAATTCACAATTGAGCACCTAAGACATTGCTCAAAACAAGTTATACACTCTTAATTGAAAAAAATAGAGAGAGAAGAAAAGATCTATTGGTGGGTCTTGTATTGTGGCTTCTGTCTGAAAAACAATCTACTCTATACCTCAAAAAACAAGAGCATACGTCAAAAAGGTCCATGACTCTGTAGTACAACTCATTCTCTTGTTTTTAAAAGGACTACCTCCGCCCCTAAAATAAGTGTAGAGTTTTCGATTTTGTGTTGTCCCTTAATAAGTGTGTATTTTGAAAAGTTAATCGGTAAAAGTTTGTACAATTATTATTTTGCCCCTTCGAAAAGTTAATGAGTAAAGAGTTACAGTATTTGGTAAAAATGGAGGATAATTTTGTAAAGTGGAGGTAAAAGTTGATGTGAAAGGTGTAATGATGATATTTTTATAATAAGTTAGATTTATGAAATAATACATTTAAAAAGGGACGGATAGAGTATATATCCATTTCCTCTATTCCGATTGGATGAACATGCCTTAATAGTTGTCACTTATGACATGATAATATCAATTTTTGTTGCAGGATGCATTCCCGCTGTTGAAGAAAAAAAAAAAAATACTGGTAGCCAAAATGGTTAGGATTTCTAACTTGTCTTGCTCCATATATGATGTTTTTTTTTAGAATGTTATACTACACCTCCTTAAAAAGGACATAAGGTACGCCTCATTAAGGTTTGTTCCACATATGATAACATCAATTTTTGTTGCAGGATCGATGGTTACCGTGGGAGACCACATCTTTTATCGATCCCCATTTAATATTTTTATTGAACGGGACTTCTACAAAAGAGGTAGGATTTCTAACTTGTCTTGTGTGACTGATAATAAACACTTGTCTTTGAATTTCTGAGAAACTATTCAGCTATGCCCCATATATGATTTGTTTTGGATAACGCTACGCTCCCTTATTAAGAGGCAAATGGTACGCACAATTATGTATATTTCTTGTACTCCTGATACTTGTTACGTAATGTTATGGTCAAGTTACCATTTTTTTTACAAACTCACTATCCACCCACTGTTTACGCTAACCTTATTATGTGTAGTTTTGGTACTTGTTACGAACCGTTATAGGTTTTTAAAAAAATATATTACTTCCATGTTATTGTTAAGGTTAATCAAAAAAAAAAACCGTATAAATCACCAAAATCATACGTAAAAGTACAAAAACATACGTAATGAGGTGTACAGTATGCCGTTTTCTAGTGGGCGTACCACTGTACCATAGATTTTTCCTTTTCTTTTTTTTTTGGGAAAGCGGATTTTATTAGAAAGTAACTGCCAAACGACGGCAAGGGGATAGCCTTGAACCCCCAAACTGTACAAGACCAATTAAGAGAAGGCCACACAAGCCAACAAACAAAGCTGCACGAAACAGAAAACTAACAAGAACCTATGCACAGAGTTTTACATTACAGGCCACCTCTAATTTTCCCCTTAAAAAAGTATTCATGCTTCCATGAAAACTGTGTCCTTGTAGCCATGCCTAGCTCCCTTGAAAACTGATAGCATTCCTCTCCCTACAAATATTGTAAACGGCAGCAGAGAAAGCCAATTTAAGCAAGGAATTCATAGCAGAATCAGAGTTGCAGTTCTGTATATTAAACCATGTCAACTCCAGAACAAAACCCAATCAAGTTACCACTTCTCACTCCGCATCTGTCCAACAAATGCTGCCATATCCACCCATAGAAAGAACAAGCAAAAAATAAATGATAATGGCTTTCTTCTTCCCCATCACAAAGCACATGTTCATATATAATGTGAATATCAGGCCTGAACTCCATAGGGTCCATATATAATGTTTTGTATGACTATCCTTAATTATTACGTTGTGTATACGTATACTCCTACTTGGTATCTTTGAAATGTTCTCAATAAAATATTTGAAAAGATGTCAATTGGCAATATGTCTGGACTGTCATTTAATATTTATCAGAAAGGCAGAAATTCAACATGCATGATGCTTCATATCTTGGTTTCTTCCTTTTGTTTTGTTTGGTTTTTCGTTTGGAATAGAAATCTGGTACTAGTGGCAAAGATGAAGACAACAATGACCATAATAAAGAAGACAAAGAAGACAGGGAGGAGGACGTCAAGAACGCCGACGACAACGGAGGAGGAGAAGAAGAAAAGGACGAGACGAAGAGGAAGGAGGAGGAGACTGAAGATCATATTTCCAATCTTGACTGATCTGGCTTCCCAAGTTCATAATAATAGTACGGCTATTGACCGTCTCAAGTTACTTTTTGTTTTGCTATCAGTTGTCTTTTCTTTTTCTCCACATTATTGACCGTCTAAGCCATAGCGTAATCGTGTCACTTGCTTTCATTTAAGAATTTTCATTATATATATTAGTCTTATCTATTTGAGATAAGTGAAGTAGGATACGCCTTTAGAAGTTTAGAGACGACAAGAATTCAAATCGTCCAACTTTTTTGTTAGCCTAAACAATATGATCAATTGACTTTTGTTTCCTCTCTCCTTATTCATTTTAATTGCGGAGTTAATTGAAGTAAATCACACTATAAACATTCTTGTGCGAAATTATGTGAATATGGTCGAATAAGTACAATCCGGTATTTATTTTTGATTGGTGCTCCTCTTGTAAACCCGATGCCTCAACTTTCTGTCACTCATTAATCTTCAATTGTGATATTTTATTCTTGAGTCTTGCAAATTTAAGATGTCAAGGTGTTCAATCTGCCAGATAAAGATGCCCACTTATTTAGTTGGTCTGAAATAGAATACAAAATTCAAAGTAGTATACGTTTCTCCTTCCCTTGGAATTCAATTCTAGTGTCAATAGTATAGTTCTTCCTTCTTATAAAGGGTGTCTTTTTTTTTTTTTTTTTTGGTTCTATCAAGTCCCAAGGTGAACTTTATGACTTAAAATCTCAATAATGATTACAATCAAAATATTTTGTGCAACTATGAACCTCCATGCATCTTGCACAACTAATATACCATGAAACCTAATGTTGTGTTTTACTTTTTTTTCCCTTCTTCATCGGTACTTTGCTCTGGAAGTTATGTTCAAGTAGCAGGGGAGAAGATTGTGTTGGAGTTCCTCATAATGGCAAAACTTCTTGTTCCTTGTAATAAAATTCAAGACTCACTTATTTGTTAGTGTTTTCAACTACAATCAACAGTTTCCCTTTAATAATTTCCTATGCGAGCTTGACATCACATTGGAAACTTATTTGTCCTTTGTATTCACATGTTTATGAATGTTTGCATGAGGTGGTTTTCGTAAACAATATTTCTTAGAGCTTGGTTAACAACAAATGTGGGATGAGTTCTATGATTGTACAAACAATGTTTATGAACTCGTGAACTTAGTTAAAGTGTAAGAAGTGTGTTTTTATGGTTTTGTTATAGTACGTACTTTGCAATCGAGAAGGCAATGACATGAATGTCATTATTTTATAACTTTGCAATTGAGAAAGCAATGAGATGGATGTCGTTATTTATAGATTCACAAGAACGACAGTGGAAACCGAGCAGGGCCACATACACCCTAACTACGGGGATAGCGGTCTATGCTGTAGCACGCGTGCTGTATTCGGCCAATATCAAGCCCATCCAAGCTTCGATTATTTGATCTCAATTGTTTGATTTCTTTGTCGTGTTGAGTAAGTGATCGGTATCTATAACCATTTAAGGGTAGCACATTTACCTAATAGTTCCTCTTCAAAATTTTCTAGCAAAGGTTTTTTTTTGCCCTCCAAATAGACATGTTCTGATGACATAATTACAGATATTCAATCAACTTAAGTTTTTGCGTGTCACCTAATAAATGACTCATATAATGAGGAATTGGCAATTGGATATCTAGCCCAACTTAGTTCTTAGCTGCCTGGTTCACCAAGGCTCTATTGATTTCATGTATCCAATCGCCTTTGTTAAGTTACTGTTTTGTGGATAGATTTCGATGTAATTGTTTGATATAATCCCACAAGGAGATGGATGCTCTCCAGTCTCTTTGTGGGACTCGACAGTCCGGTCCAGATCGATCCATTTTGGAGCTCTTCCAGGGATTGTTTAGATCAATCATTCACTTTTTAATCCTCGTCGAGAATGTTAGCCATGCTAAAATGTATAATTACCCGACAACATTTACTTTTAGTTTGTAACACATTGATCTTGAGAAAAATATTCGACTTCACTTTCCAAATCTGTTGGTCAGCGAGATATTCCTTGTGACATGAGTTAGGATGAATGATCATTCATCTTACGCAATAAGATCAAGAAGTTGAAAAAGAGAGAATTCTACTTTTGAGTGAAGCTCCTTTCTTGTTTTTTCAAAACTGGACACTTCTTTTTTTGATTGCACGAGCATGAAAAATAGAATTCGAAGTCATCTTGATTTTGAAAACATCGGAAAACTGAATCAAAATTCTTTTTTCTCAGGAGAAATGTTGTATGAAAACTTTTCAATCAATGTCTGAAACAAAAATGTCTAAAAAACTGGGATGGGCCAACAAATATGAATCCATCAAAATATGTATGCACAATGCAGTTTATGATGGGTAGGCTTGTTGTGTTTTGGCCTTTTTGTGGGCTTCCATCGAGGAAAGCAGGCTTGACAAGAAAAAAGAACAATTTGATGAAAATTGGTGTTCTTTTGATAAATAGCGACTTCAACTTACGAAGGGTTGTTGGTGCTGTATATTTGGTGCTGTATATGATGAGTGGGCTCGTTGGGAGCTTGCGTATGTGAAAAGTTTGTAGTGAAAGCATGAATTCATATTTTGACAGTTATGTCAATTTTGAAAACCTTCTTGAAACAATTTGTGGAACATTGTGGGACAAAATATAAAAATGCATTGTTAATTAAGTAAGGTGGAATAAGAAAATCTTGAAGGGAATTTGTAGCATGCAGGTGGGAACCCAACACCAGACCAAAGGCTTCCTAATTAAGGCCCTTAGTTTTTGCAGTCCCTCAAGCTTTCATCAACCAAGTTTCATCTGATTGCATCCTTTCACCTCTCTATTGTATTCCCTGGAAGATACTGTTAGTTTGTGCTCTTTATTATTGACAAAAGTTTTTTAACTTCAAGAAAGTGTGCTATTTAGCACTTCACTGAGAATACGAGTCTTAACACATGGTAAACCCTCGTTTTTCAACACTTGAACAAAAGTATCGAGGAGTCTAACTTCTTCGAGATTCGATAGATGTAACTGAAATCTTATGTCCATTACACTTGTTGGGAGGGTTGCAAAAAAGACTAAAGCAACCTTTGGGAAGTATACAAATTCCACATGTTGGGAGGGTTGCTATTCAAGGCTGATATTTCCTGGTATCATCCTAACAGGTCAAGCCACGCATGCTGTTATTAGAGTCAACAATAACTTGCTTAATCATTTGGGCCTTCAAACTAGCCCCTGGATGAAACTTCTAATGCAACCTGGGACTTGAGTGGAAACATAGAATGGTTAACATCCTTTTTGCTTTAAAATGCTGGAACACCATTGTCATTTCCAACTTTTCTCTTTTTTTTTTTTTTTTTGTCTTTTGGATTGTTTGCCCACTGGAGTTCACGTAAGGTTATATATATATCGTTAGCCTTGCTGACTCTTTTAAAGAACTCTGCCAGTCTGTTTCTTTTTGGTAATATTATGATGCTCTGTATTGATTCTGTATTCTATAGGGTAAGAAAGGAATTGAATTTGACTGTCTTGTTTGCTAAAGATAAGTTCTTTACATATCGACATGCATGCATGAACCTTATATTACCCTTAAATATAGTCTCATTTTTCATTTGCCCAAATTGATCTATGGTCGTCACTCTGCTATTCAGCTAAGCCGAGGATGTTCCTTTGCAACTCTATTTTTGTCACTCTGCTATGGTTGTGGCCTCCACTTGAAGGAGATGAAGATACTCCCCCTGTTTCTCTAATTGTTAAGTCTTCTTTCCAAAGCAGGGTATAAAAGTTTCCTTTTCCCAAATTATCACTTTGGGTACCTCCAATGGCATAACTAAAAGTGGATAACCAAAATTTGTCACATTAACTTTTTGTTATTCATTTAAGGGGTTCTTAAGCTTGTTAGGAATGTTGAGGTCCACACTGGCGCAATCAAAATAAGTTGGCAAAAAATTCAAATTTAATGGTCAGCTTTTTTTCTCCTCCATCTAATGGTCTACATTGGATAGCATTATAATAAAATAGGAGAACATGGAGAACATTTGTTAAAATTCTTAAAGTGACCAACATTGTGAAATACACAGTCACTTGTCAAAGTGGATTGGGTTTCACCTACTAATAAGAAAAAGCATATGGAGTAACTTTTGGGAATAAGATCCAATATTTTTTTGCTATTAAGATAAATGTTTGCTAACTCTAGTTATTGAAAGGTTCAAATTTTATTATTGGCTAAGAGGTTGTTAAGTTTAGTTAGTCCATTGTAAGCCATTTTGTAGGCCAAAATTGATAACTTTGTAAACTTTTATGTTATTTGGATAACATTAGAAGAGATACATACTTCAGAAACATACTTCAAACGATTTTCAAACTATTAAATTTCATGAGAACGAAAATTAATTAAAAACGGAAGTATAGGGCGAGAATTGTAATTGAGAATAGATGCTACTAGAAATTAATTGAGTAGGACGTCTTTGAAGCTTTTCGTGTGGGGTACTAATGGTTTGAAGCAGCATTAGCATTGTCGGCCACTGATTAATTTGTGCAAACTTTCTTTTTTGAAATACTTATTTAAAACTTCCAAGGCGGGCTCCTCCATTTCTTGCGTAATTATTCAGTGTTCTACTATCATCGCGTGATGTCTCAAGAGATTTAAACACTATACATTTACATATGACCCAAACAATTAATCGTGGCAATTGAGATAAATTTTTGGCATGCGAGAGTTTTGAGACACCAAATGACAGTGTTTCTTGATCTACTATTGAAGGAGTGTTCTATTCTTGATAATTTTCGGAGCTCCATTCCGAGTGGTCCGTCCTCCTCAGTGGAGATCACACCAATGGCACAAGATAAATATATAGACACGTATGTACATCCTTCAACCAAGTCCGGTTCGAAGTGTTGAATTTCATAAAAAAAAAAAACCTAAAATCAAGAATCCATGCCGAACCATTAAAGAAAATAATACCATAAGCGTACCTGTGGGTGATGAAAACTTCTTGGTGGTTGTTTGTCTTTCAGCTCCAAAAACTCTCCTCTTGATCTTGACCTTACTCTCATACACGATGGAATGGTATGAGAAAGAGATTAGGGTTTAGGGGGGCTTAACCACATATTTAGATTGCCTTAGGCTGAACCATAATGTCAAAATAGGTCAAAATTTTGGGGTATTGACGCCACAAATGAGTTCAATTGAATAGCATAAAAGAACTACGAATTGCAGTCGGGTCACCCCACCTTATTTGGTGGGGTTGTTTGTGGGTTACAGATCCGAGAAGTTGGTCGAGTAATTGAGAAGATTCAAAGGAAGGGATAAAGCACCAAGGAAGAAATCGTTCGCATTGGGATTTGTTTATTTGGAATTGAAGCATAATCATTTCATTGTTTTTGTATGGGATGGGGCATTAAGATGCATAAGAGGTTTAAAATGGAATCCTCGTCTAAAATGGGGATTGATGAAGGGAGCCCCAAAATCAACACCCAAATTAAAATCATGCAATAATAATTACAGAATTAGAATTTTTACAAAACTAACTGGCGGTTGGGAGGGTAAACAAGTAATTAAGGATGAGATTAAACATGAATAGGAGTTGGGGTGGGATTAAAATGGGAGGAGACATAAATATGGAGGGTAGGCTTGGGAATGGGTGCCAAATCGAGAATGATGCGTAGGCCTGAGATTAGTTATTCGAGCCCAAACTCATCCGGCCTACATCGAACACGTTAAGTGCAGAAAGGGCCGTATGGGAGAGAGAAATGAAGTCCTATAGCAAACTTGTTAGGGCATCCACAGTGGGCTCCCTAAAAATGGCTCCTAAGTTGATTCCCAAGGTGTACACATAAGCCTAATTGGGGTCCATTTGACACTCCTAGAGTTTGCTAAATATAGAGAGCATACGTGCACCCAATGGACTAGCAAGAAAATTTTCTATTTTGTGAAGAAAGTAATCAAAAAAGTGTGGGTCCCATAAAAAAAAGAATTAAAAGGGCTTGGGTCTCACTTGGAGCTAGCTACAAGGCTAGTTAGATTTAGCTAATGGGTTAGGAGCCATGCTTAGGAGCCACCATTAGGAGCTTGTATTGGGAGCCCATTAGGTCATAATTGATCAAATGGCTTGCTAAATTTTAGGAGCCTCACCTAGGAGCCATTTTAAGAGTCCACTGTGGATGCCCTTACCCCATTTGCGTGGTTGTCTACTTATTCGGAAAGACTACAATACACACTCCTTATTTGAGTGTGTATCATATGCACTTCTATAATAGTTACGAATCGATTACCTCTTGATAAAAGTTACGATATATATTTTTTTTTTCATAAAAGTTACGAGACGCACCAAAATGTTATGAAGTATAAAAAATATTATGAATTATATTGCTGAAAAGTTACGAAACACTAAAAATTGTTACGATTGTCAATGAGATGACACAATATGGACCATACAATAAATGCATATGGTATGCACCTTTAATAGATGTGTATTATAGCCATTTCTCTCTTTCAATTCTAAAGAATGTGCAATAGTTTCAAATAGGTAAACTAATTAACTTTTTTAGGCAGGGTGGGTCACTTAAATTTTCAATAAAATAAGGGTAATAATGAACTTGGAATTTGAATAGTCCCTTGGAGTCACTACAACAAAATCTATCTACCGCAATGAAAATTACTGATGAAATTTGTTTTTCTTGCTAAAGGGGGGTCAATTGTGCGAAAAATTAAATATTGTCACACAATTCAGTTGAGGTGATCAAAATAGGTTAGGAAATTATTTTTCATCACCCAAAGATCCTTTATGCGGAGGAAAAGGCAAATTTGTCACTAAACTAAGAAATTTTTACTAATATACAGGCCACGAAGTTACCATTTTCCTTGCAAGTAGAATCCTTTTCCTTGTAAGAGTGACTTTATAAGTGTAAGTTCACGCACTGAGAATATAAAAATCTATGGTGGAAAACTCTCTTTTTGGTCTGCAATGCATATCTCAGGCTTGTTTTAAGTTACCATTTTCCTTGCAAATAGAATCCTTTTCCTTGTAAGAGTGACTTTATAAGTGTAGGCTCAAACGTTGAGAGTATAAAAATCTACGGTGGAAAACTCTCTTTTTGGTCTGCAATGCATATCTTAGGCTTGTTTTTTTGGAATGTTGAACAATTGATTCTTTGAAGGCTTGATGATAATCTTTATAGAAGTCTTCTCTTTATATATACATTCTAGAAGTCTTCCTTTTAACTGTCCAATGTTTATCTTATTAATTTCCTTGTTTTCTCCTTTACGGTTAAAAAATCGATAGGATATCCTTGATATCTTTTGTGCCACAAAATCATTAAAGCATACAGAATATCTATGAAGGAAAATACATTAGTACACAGCAATTTTACAAATCCTCTTCATACAGATTTACAAATCAGGAAATCGGCTATTTCCAATTCCCCTGCAATTTTCAAATTCAAAGCGACAAATGATAAAGGGAGTTGATATTTGACACTCTTCTTCTCTCTGTTGGCACTCACTTTTTTTTGTCTTTATTCATAAAATGCAAGAGTAACTTTGACTAATAGAGACAAAAAAGGAGTGCCAATAGAGAAAAGTGGAGTATCAATATCACTTCCCATGATAAATAAAAGTAGAGGGAAATATATTTCGCATGATTTGATAGATGAAAAATTCATTGTAAATATGGTAGTTCCAAGATTAAATTAAGAGAGAATCGAAATGAAACACAGCAAGAAACAAAACAGGGCTTCCCTGTTTTGTAGCCCTGTTTTGGCATAGTCTGGACCAGTACCGATGACCGGAAGACTGCTCCTCCACCCGGAGCCACATCCTTGCTTGGATTCTTTTTAAAGCCCAATCAATCCATTTAGTAATATTTATGGCCCAAGACATGTTTTCGGCCATTTCAAAACCTGCAAGCCTATCAATATAATTTTATATTAAGGAGTTGTTATGCTAAAAATGTTTTAAAATAAATTTTATGTGATGTATTTTGAGAGAATGACCTGTCTTAATTGAGAATGACCTGTCTTAATTTTTGAAAAAAACTGTTTTTTGTTAGTGGAACACCCCTAAGTTTATTCAAGTCAGATATGCTCAAGAGTAATAAGAAGTTCCAATACTCATTTATAAGCCCCGAATAATAAAAAAATATTAGCCCAACAATAAACTATACAAGCCGAAAGATCATTATCTATATCAAGTTCAATTAATGAAAATAGCCCAATAACAATGAAATTGACACGAACTTTTTTATTATCTTATCGAAATTCATTCTAATTATACATCATCATCAAAATCAAATCCCTACCAGTTCAACTTGTGAAGCAACACCTTAATATATACTATTCGTAAGCGTAACTTTAAAGACAACTGAAGTCTAACTTATTTTTCTAAAGAGCCAGCCAATTAGAACTTCACTTGGTCGGAATTAATGACAATTGTAATTGGCAGTACGTCACCTTCAAAAAACTCTGGCATCAATCTGATACGTAACAAATTCCCTATCATTTTATTTCAATAGTTCCACCCTTTTTTGTTTTTGAAGAAGTACTAAAGGATTTTTCCAACCTCGATTGCCACTAAAGTTGGAAGTTGGAATCACAATTTCGGCAAATGCTAGTTTTGATATGTAAGGTTCAACTGCAGCACTTGCTCAGATACTGAAATAAATCTTATTGTTAAAAAAACCTCATCACACTTTTAATCATGCTCATATCGAAATTAGTTTTTGCTCTACGTTTTTTTCTAAACTTAAAAAAAAAAAAAAAAAAGAACGAAATTTTTTCAAGGTGTTCTGTTTTTTTTTTTTTTGTTGGCTTCTATGGCAATTTCTCTTTAATACTGTCACTTACGTAATTCTTTCTCAGGCTGCAACAATAGTTACTAAGGTGAATTCTCACCAAATGGGCAATTGGTGGCACTTATGCTGTAGAGTTCTTGGATGCCTCACACTTTATTCTAGAATCGAGTCTCATTCTCCTCTCTCACATGTAATAGATTAGGAATAACGAATGACAAAAAAAAAAAAAAAGAATTCTCATCAAATGGCAATCTTCTAGCTAGGTACTGAACAAAATAAAATATGAAAGTGGCAAGTACCGGCCATGTTATTCTACTTGTGAAGCATATAAATCTCCTAATATATATTCATTGGCGAAACAGATGTCTGACTTATTTTTCTAGAGGTGACAACCAATTAGAACTTTGCTTGTTGGGAATTGAAAAATAGTCATCTTCAATAAACTTCGGCAATCAATCCAATATTTAACAAATGCCCCCTACCGTTTCTGTTCAACAGTCTCCACCTCTTTAGTTTTTGACAAAGTACTATAGGACTTTTCCAACCTTGCCATTTGTTAGAGTTTATCCCACATCAGTTATTTATAATCTCCAAAACTCATATATGAATCTGGACGGCCTCTCCATTCATAACTCATAAACCAATTGATTTTGGGTTCGAAATAAAAAATTTCACACGGCTCAAGAAGTTGAAAGAGTTTTCACACCAGTCATGAAGTTGAAAGTTGGAATTGCAATTTCAACGAATGCTAGTTTTGATATGTAAATTCAACTCCAGAACTTGCTCGCATATTGAAGTAAATCTTATTGTGTTAAAAGAACCTCATAAAAACTAGGACTGTTGAAGAAAACACGTAAATCCGGTCCAAACCGGAGTGTACATTTTGGATTGAATATGTAGATTAATGGTCTGGACACGGGTTGAAAAATAAGAAAACCGTGAGATACAGTTTGGTTCACGGATTTTTATTGGGGAGCCCTGAATTAACCGAACAGGATCGTGAGATATTTATAAAAAAATAAATGACAATAAAGAATATACCTTTTTTTTTTTTTTGAACGGTAAACAATTTTATTAATCTTGAACAGAGAACAAGACTAAATGGGGCAAGGAGAGGTAACAAGCACAGTTACCAATACAAGTCCCAACACCCGAGGGTCATAACCCAGATATAGCAATAAGCACAAAGAAAAACAGCCAAAGGGTCAAAACCCAGATATTACAACAAGCACACTATGGGCCAAGCCCAAACAAGCAACCAACCCTACAACAAACCCGCAAACTCCTGCAGCCACCGCCACCTCCCCGGGAAACACACCACCAAATCGCCGTTAAGCAAACCGGATTGATCCCGTAGATGAACCCGTCTGGAGGCACCACCACCGACCGCATGAGCACCACAACGCCGTTAGGCAAGACCAAAATCGCCCAAGAGTGAGATCAGCGGGAGCACAGAGCTAATGGCCGGCGGCAGCCAGAACCAAGGAAGGGGCGAGGCCAAACAAGAAGAGGCAGCAGCGAGCAGCTAACAGCGGACAGAAGCAAGCGTCCCTCGCAGCCGTGAAGCGGCTGAACGCCGTAGCGCAGACCCACCGGGAGAGAAGACCGTAGCCTCTCCCCAACCAAAGCGCGACAAATGAGGGACACCCAACATCGCCTGCCACCGAACCACCAACAGATCGCCCGCCAACTAACCACCAAACCACCGATCGATGACCACCACAGAAACCCCGACCTCCCACCACCGAACCACCACCGACCACCACCACCGAAATCACCACCACCGAAACCACCAAACCACCGCCCACCACAGAACCACCGAACTCCCACCATCGAACCACCACCGAACCACCCAACCACCATCGACCACCACCACCGAACCACCAGGCCACCGATCGGACAACTACCACCACAACTGCAAAGAAAGAGAGAGAGGGAGAGAGAGAGAGAGAGAGAAAGAGAGAGAAGAAGCAGCAACAGAGAGGGGAAAGAGAGAGATGGAGAGAAAGCAGAGAAGGAGAGAGAGAAGGAGAGGGAGAAGGAGAGGAGGGGACCCGGGGGGAGGAGCGGAGGAGCCGATCCCCCCCCAGGTAGCGGCGGCGGCTAGGAAAGTGATCTACCCATTCTACCCAAAGCCGAGTGTTGGAACCTAGGGCTCTGATACCACTTGTAACGCCCCGCATTTTGGAAAAAGCGTTATGGATTATTATTACAATTTAAAGTCGGTCTAAACAGTAATAATAATAACCAAAATACATATAGATGGTCTATCCTTCACAGATTACAAAAAGGTAGACTGGGTGGGTTCTACGGCTCCGCAAATTCCTCCGCCTGGTGGATCTCTATTCCGGCAGCTCCTCCGGCTCCGTGTTCTCCGTAAAGGTATTCCTGTCCATCGTGACAATCTAGCATAATACGTCAGAGTTGCGAAGCAACATCGTCGTATTATGCCAGGGCAAACCGTGAGCGAGGACGCTCAATAGATACCGTACCCCAACATTAAACTAGCAATTCTAGAACAATATTGTTGGCAGGTAAATAGTTGAAAATCATTTATCAAAACGGTAAGTTCATGCGTGTCAATGCATCAGTATCACATCAAATCAGAGTGCAGCTTAAATAAAATCAGTATCCCATTTCTTTTCATATCAGAGTGCAGCTTTAATAAAATCAGTATCTCGTATTATTTCAGAATCCAGAGTATAGTGTCAGTATCTCGTATCATTTTCTCATAACAGTATTCTTCTTCAAATTTCAACCATGTCAACATCTCACATCTCTCGAAAGTTATTGGCCCGTTCTACAACCCCGTTCTAACGGTCACCAACCTTTCCGTTCGAAGGGTCGGCCACCCATAAACTGACTCCTGCAGTATGAGGTCCGCTAACTCCGCGTCACACACGACATAGTCCCGGCTACCCATATCACTGAATCCCCACCAGTTTGTTTATGAGGTCCGCTTGCTATGTGTTGTACTGAGTAAGTTCTAACCGTCAAATTCACCCGCGGAATTTGAGGAGAAACTTCAAACAGCACTACCGTATAGTTCCGTTGGGCTTTGACCACCAGTTCACCCCGGGGAACTGAGGCGGGACTCCAACAGCATCAACATCTCAACTTTCATCACATCAACATTTTCATTCTCATTTCTATCTCTTCCATTTAAAAACATTCGATCACTTTCTCGAAAAATGTGTCGGGTCGTATCGTCTTTGAAAAAGAACGTGCACATGCATTAATTTCATAAAACAAAATCCTCCGTTTAGAATCGTTCATGATAAACCTTCCGCTCGTAACCCATCTTACGAAAACATGTTACTTAACGACAAAAGTTCTTTCTTCCGGGGATTTAAATCAAAACATAAGGATTCATTCTCGTTCTTGGATTTGCTGGCGTGTTTTAAGATTCGTACGTCGAATCGCCACTTGGTTTGTCTAAACCAAGAAAGTACCCTACTAGAAAACTCTAGTAGTTGAATCCGTTTGGCGTGTTTTAAGATTCGTTCGTCGAATCGCCACTTGGTTTGGGCTAAACCAAGAAAAAGCCTGACTAGACATGCTAGTCATAGATTCTATTTGTTAGTCTGCATAGATTAAAAATATTCATTCAATAATCCCGGAAAATCTCATCTCATTTGAAAAGCTCTTTTCTTTAGAAAATCGGTCGGGCATGATAACTGCGTAAATTTGAAAAGTCGATTTTTATTTGGGCATTATAACTGGGTAATTTAGTTTTCTAAAAGTCCATCAAACATTATAACGGTGCATTTTGATAGTCAATTTTAAATCGTGCATAGTAACGACTAAGTGTGTTTTTTTCAAAGTCTAATTGTTCATAAAATCACTAATCACCAACATAATCACGTTTAATCATAATTAAGCACGTTTAAGCAAAATAATAACATAATCAATATGAACTAGTAAATACTAATCTAAGGTTAAGATAAAGTATCTACCTTAATTCCGATGATTAGTCGGAAGCCGATAAGCTAGTTGAATTCCGGCGGCGTAACGACTAGTCGACCTTTGCTCGAACGCTTTCTTGCTAACTTATTCTACCTTTCTAAGATCTAGGGGTGGTCGAGGGTGGTAGAGTGTGGTGGTTTAGGATGAGTTTCAAGAAGAACACTCAAGAACTCACTCAAGAACACTAGAAAGCACAAAGTGGAGAAGTTGGGAGATTTTGGTGTGAAATGAAGCAAGGAGAGTGAGCTATTTATAGGGAAGTAATGAGGTTCACCTCCCCCAAAGATAATCACCAGCCAAAAACCCTCCCCACAAGTGTCCAAACAACCTTTTGCAAAAGCAAAAATTAGGTTTTAAAGACTAGTTTTAGGTTATAAGAAATTCCCCACCAAATTTCCCACCAACTTAAAGATTAGTTTTAGGTTATAAGTAATCTCCCACCTAATCAAGGTTAGCTTTAATAAAATAAAATAAGAGTTGGGGATTTAGTAAGGCTTCCGGACGCAGTGTGGTGAAATACCCGGTGTGTACGCGTTTATTTACGGCGCGAAAAGTATAATTAAACAGGTTAAATCTAATTCGTTTAATCTAACCAAACCAAATTATAAACTATAATTATTTAAAAATAAAACCGCATTAATAAATCGAAATTTTTTATTTACAAAAATTTCGGGTTATTACAACCTATCCCCCTTAACAAATTTCGTCCTCGAAATTGAAATTACTCGACAGGTGGAAACAGTTGCGGATAATTAGCCCTCATGGCTTCTTCTCTTTCCCAAGTTGTTTCCTCCATCCCCCGATGTTTCCACAAAACTCGTACTAATCGGATAGTCCTATTGCGGATGCTCTTCTCCATACTATTCTGAATTTCAACCGGCTCTTCCTCAAAAGTTGCGTCTTCATCTATATCAAGATCTCCCCAGTTTAATACGTGTGTTGGCAGGGCAAGATACTTCCTTAACATAGAGACATGAAAAACATTATGCACTCGGTCGATTTGCGGCGGTAATGCTAACCGGTATGCTACTTGTCCAATTTTCTCCAAAATCTCAAATGGGCCGATATATCGCGGGGATAGTTTTCCCTTCCTCCCGAATCTAATTATTCCTCTCCGAGGTCTAATTTTCAGAAACACGTGGTCTCCCTCTTTGAATGACAAAGGTCTGTTTCTTCGATCCGCATAACTCTTCTGTCGGCTCTGCGCAGTAAGCAGTCTCTGTTGAATCAACTTGATCTTCTCCGTTGTGTCTCTGACCAAATCAGGTCCTAGCAATCCCGTTTCTCCGGCGTCAGTCCAACAAACCGGTGATCGACAAGGGCGGCCGTACAGAGCTTCGTAGGGTGCCATCTTGATGCTAGCCTGATAACTGTTATTGTAGGCGAATTCTACTAATGGCAGATGTCGTTCCCAATTCCCTGTGAAATCTAAGGTGCAAGCCCTAAGCATGTCCTCCAATATCTGGATTGTCCTCTCCGTCTGTCCATCAGTCTGCGGATGAAAAGCAGTACTGAGACGTATGTCAGTTCCTAGTGCCCTTTGCAGTCCTTTCCAGAACTGTGAGATAAATCTAGGATCTTTGTCTGACACGATTGACACTGATACTCCATGAAGTCGCACGATCTCCTGGATATAGAGTATTCCCAATGCTTCCATGTTTTCCGTCATTTTCACTGGCAAGAAGTGTGCCGACTTAGTGAGACGGTCTACAATTACCCACACAGCGGTGTTTGACTTAAACGACCTCGGAAGTCCAGTCACGAAATCCATTGAGATATGCTCCCATTTCCACTGTGGAATTGGTAGCGGCTGCAATTCTCCTCCAGGCCTCTGGTGTTCAGCCTTAACTTGCTGACAAACTAAACAAGTCTTTACAAATTCTGCCACGTCTTTCTTCATTCCTTCCCACCAATATGTCCGTCGTAAATCGTGATACATCTTCGTACCTCCAGGATGAACAGCGAAATTCGAGTGGTGAAATTCTTGAAGCACGGCTTTTCGAAGTCGACCTAAGTTGGGTACAAATACTGAGCCTTTAAATCTCAAACTGTTATCCGCTGCATGCAGGGTCCAACCGGGCAATTCCTTTCCTGAACTGAGTTGTGATCTAGTGAATTCACAGTCCTGTTCAAAAGTCTGCGCCAACAAGATCTCCCGGTGAAGTGCTGGTTCTGCCACTAGTGCAGATAATCGCATCTGATCTCCATTAGATGACGGTTGCAAATTGAACTCGTTCAGAGTATCTATCATCTCCCATTCCTTCACAGCTATCTTGGCTTTTTGTGCCCTGTCCTTTCGACTCAGGGCATCAGCAACAACATTTGCCTTGCCAGGGTGATATGACAGGGTAAACTTGTAGTCTTCCAAGTACTCCATCCACCTTCTCTGTCTCATATTCAACTCCTTCTGAGTGAACAGATACTTGAGACTTTTGTGATCCGAGAAAACCTCAAATTGTTCGCCATAAAGGTAATATCTCCAAGATTTAGAGCAAAAACTATTGCTGCTAATTCTAGATCGTGAGTAGGGTAGTTCTTCTCGTGCGATCTGAGCTGTCTCGATCCATATGCCACGACTTTTCCGTTCTGCATTAGCACACATCCTAGTCCTTCCTTTGATGCGTCACAATATACTTGATAACCAATGTCCCTTTCAGGAATGATCAGTATCGGTGCACTGGTCAGTCTCTTTTTCAACTCTTGGAAAACTTTCTCACACTTGTCATTCCATTCGAACTTAACGTTCTTCTGAATCAATCTAGTCATTGGCTTGGCAAGAGTAGCAAATTCCGGAATGAATCTTCGATAATATCCTGCTAAACCCAAGAAACTACGGATCTCAAATACGGAAGTTGGCTGCTTCCAATCCAACACAGCTTCTACCTTGCTGTTGTCAACTGCAATACCATCCTTAGACACCACGTGTCCCAGAAATTGAACCTGCTCTAGCCAGAACTCGCATTTACTAGCCTTGGCATAAAGCTGGTTGTCTCTTAGTACTTGCAGGGCTACCCGAAGGTGTTCTTCATGCTCCACTCGATTGGCTGAGTATATCAATATATCATCAATGAACACCACCACAAATCTATCTAGATAGGGTTGGAATATCTTGTTCATGAGGCACATGAATACTGCTGGAGCATTCGTTAGTCCAAACGGCATGACCACGAACTCGTAGTGTCCGTATCTTGTCCTGAACGCGGTCTTTGAACTCGTAGTGTCCGTATCTTGTCCGTATATACATAGTAGATGAAGAAAAATAGTATCCAATAAAAGGAAAAACCAAAAAAAAGTCACCCAGTCACATTCCTCAATGCACAAAGTCCAAAAAAAAGGAATTCCCTCTGTCTAATATCATTTTTTAGTTTTAAACTAGTGGCACAGTTGGGACCACCGCCATTGTCACATGGTTAAGTTGGCTAATGGCGCCTGATGCAGTGCACATCTATCCTAGTAGTAATTTTTAATTCATCCTTCTATCGTTTTTGTTATTTTTTCCCCCTAAACTAGTGGCACAGTTTTTAATGTAGCGATACAAACAATTAATAAAGGCTTGCAGTTTCCATCTTCACATTGATCAGACGACATCAAGCACTCAGCCATTCTTGTCCAGCTCATAACTTTGCCTTCGTTTGGCTTGCGACAATTGTGGTAAACTAGAGACGTAACCTGAGACATCTTAGCTTGGTTGTTGAAGATTCAGAGGTACTCCTTCAAGCTTTCTTGCCGACTTTTTTTCTTTCCTGTGTAAATTCTCGGTGTTGCTCAATGGACTCAGTATCTCTACGGTTGGGATTGCATGGTGCAGTTTTGCACACTCAGAAGTCGTTTATATTATTATTATTATTATTATTATTGTTATTATAAGGCTTATTGAATGAAATGTCCATGCGAAAAATTCTTGTAGATAAAACCCCGACAACCACTCCATCAAACAATTACATTTAGGAAAAATAGATGGTGTAGCCAATATATATATATTTTTTATTTTATAAAACTCAATGAACAACTGAACATGTAGCCTTGATAGAGTTTAATGGAAAAATAGGATTCATGTAGTCGACCCCAATTGATTGGCATACGACTCAGTCTGATCTCTTTGCGTAACTCCTCATCGCATTCCTGACTTGTGGCTTTATTTGTTCTGTTTTTTGCAGAAACTCTACTTGCTTAGCATAATCCTTGTTGCTGTTGGATAAGATCAAATGAGTGAGATTTTCAACTCTGATGATTTCAGCATGTGTTGCATTAATTATTATGAGTTTTCCATAAGCTAGTCGCATTATTTTAACGAATCGTTAAATCATAGTAGTAGGCACGGATACCAAGTAAACTTCCGTCCCCGTCAATTTCGTGGGCTATGTTTTCATCTTTGCCCTTATTTTATGGTAACTATATATATAAATATATTTTTTTGGTACGTAAAATTTTATAACAAACAATGGGCAAAAAGCTACAAAGAATCAACAGGGGCATAACCCTGGAACAAATACATCAGAAAAACAAATTACAAAAGACCAACTCTCAAACCATATACCTCTAAGTTTTCAGAATGGCAATGAACAATGAAGACAAGGAGAGGATTAATGGAGATAGAGAGTGAAACAAATTTCATTATTGTGATAATTATCCAAGTAACCACATAAAAGTGTGTGGCTTGTAAGGAGTGAAAAGTGTGTATTTAAAAAGGCTCCTATAACAAATCACTACATACAACGTGCGTATAAGCGCGAATGAGAGTGATACTGCGAACCAAAAAACGTATTTCAAAAAGATTACCAATTACTCCATTAAGATACAAAAATGCTACGAGACTCCATAGTGTATAGATTTCGTACAAATGGTGTGATGGGCCTATTAAAAAGTTCCACACAAATTATCCGAGCTATTTAATAATTTCAAAACAATGTTTCAATTGACACTATAAAAAACTAGCTTGATCGAATATTTATAACTGCTTCATCCTACCTTTCACTTTTTCATTCATAAGATGGATCTTGAATTTTGGAGGAAAATTGAACGTTTGGATCAACTGCTTACAGATATCCAATTGAACTAATCTTTTTAGGACCCACTGAAAAAATATTTTAAAATTATTGAACGGTTCGGATTATTTGTATGAAACCCTTTATGGACACTACAAACCACTATACGAAATATGTACGCGATAGGTCGGTACCTATGGCAGGACTCATTCAAATAGATGGGAACGAAGATTAATTAATGGTGAGTTTTCGTTACAGTATTTTTGATATTTTTGCTATTCTTGGAATCCAATTTGTCAAATTTATTATTATATGTAAAGATAATGACAGTCTGATTTGGCAACTGTACTCTTGTAGGTCAAAAATTTCAAAAATATAAAAAGTACCACAGTGATACTCAACCAAAAAAACGAGAATGTTGGGCAACAATTGAAATCGAGATTGAACGGTTCTGAAGTAGAAATTTAAGAGTGCAAATTAGGTGAACAAAACTTTCACTCTGATTAGTGAAAAAAGAGCAGGGTTCATCACAAAGTAATGTAATGCTTACCAAAAAGTGATGGGGTTCACCATATAATGACGCCATATTTACCAAAAAATGATGTGATTTCGTAAACCCTAGCCTTTTTTACTAATTAGAATGATGGTTTTGTTCATCCTCGTTATGTAGGGTAAACAAATTTTCACTCGAAATTTTAGGAGGTCTTTGAAGCTTTGCGCGTGGGACCGTTGGTTTGAAGTATTATCATTAGCGCACTGTCGGCCACTGATTTAAGAAAGACTTGCTTAACGTTTAAAGTTGCATTCCGATTTGCAAGTCTACTTTCTACTTTTTATGGGAATCTTATAAAATTGAATGGGTGATTTTAACAAATGAGTGAGTAAGTTACTTGCTAAAATCAATCTATTTTAACAAATGACAAGCAAAGCCTAATGCTCGTTCAATTCAACGATCCCACACGGAAATTAGACTTGCAAATAGCAAATTTGCAATGCAACTTTAAACAAGTGACAGCTCTATCTTCGGTGGAGCTCATTTTCACTCGTGAAACTTGAGTGAAGATTTCTGTAATTATAGAAAGCTCGTGGGAATTCACCCAAAGTAGATTTTTAAGGAGTTCATGGTTCCAACTGTTCACGAGTCAATCCATCTATACTCAATCTCTACCACTCAATCGCGAGTTTGCTATTTCCTCGGTGATCTATAAAAACTTCACTCTTTTGGTGTAAATTCACAGTGTTAGAATTATCTCATTGATATCATTCTTTATAGTTGGGATGCAGAAGTTTTATGAGCAGTGGGTTAATATTACTTTTGGCTTTCAGATTCAACAATATGCAAAAAGAATGGTTGATAACGATGGAAGGGTTACCTGCGTTCTCATTGGTGACTTCTTAACCATGGAGTTCTTCACACTGAAGTCGTAGTTCAAAGTTTAGAAAAAGTGTCTGCAAATTTATTTGTCAAAGGGTAAAGATCTACAAAATGAATATTGTTCAAATTACGATTTCATTTTCTTCTAAGGAAAAATACTGGAATCAACTTCTCTGCAAGTCACATAGTCGAACTGCACCCTCAGGTTTAGGCCTTTTGTAAACTCTTCCTGTCACGTGGGGCGGAGCTAGAATTTACATAGAGGAAGCCGAAAACTAGAACCTGAAATTTTTGATATTCACAAGGTTGTTGAATTTTTAAGTTTTTCTTTACATCTAGTTTGATGTTCAAGCATGAAATCTAAGACCTTGTTCTTGAATGGATTTTACCTCATAAAATTTAGTTTTGATGAAATCTAACATTCTCAATGGATTTTAGCAAAATTAGATTTTATCTCACAAAATCATTTACAAAACACCTTTATCAACCCTAGATTTAATCCATTGGGAAAATAATGTTATTTTATCACACCTCTAAACAAAACTACATTTTATCAAAATTAGATTTTATCTCGTAAAATCCATTCGAGAACAAGGCCTAAGAAATATAATACTCTAAAAAAAAAAAAAAACATAGCCACTTTCTATTCATGAAATCTAGGAAATAGTAATATTTAAAAAAAAAAAAATTGAAAACATATCCCCTTTCTATTCATACCAAGGATAACATACATATTCTCTTAAAAGGAACCAATATAGTATGTTATGAATATTTCTTGTGTATTTATATTAATTATATATTCCCTCCGAGCCATTTAATAATTTTTGTTCCCATCAAGATTGAATTGGGAAAATACTGTAATAAATACAAGTGTAGAGAAGAATTCTAAATTTTTTAGAGCACGAAAAATTATGGCAATAAGCTTGGTTCAAGTTTTAAATATAGAGAGAGAGTCGAATTGAAAAACAGGACTCCCCTGTTTAATTGACAAAGTCCGGACTACCGCATACTCAGTCCAGTGGGCTCAATAATTCAACAATTCCAAAGTTCATTTTATGGTTTAAAGGCTTCTTGTTTGTACAAGGCAAAACTCAACAATTCCAAAGGTCCATAAACTGATGCAGTGGTGTTCTAGAAATCCTGCAAGTCCAATATTAAAAAAAACAACCTCCAAACATTAACATTAATTGAATTACTAACTCATAACAAACACAATCATCCAAACTAAGGATCTAACAATATGTATGGTGTATTTTTTATTTTTTTTTTTACATATAGAGTGGCTCTAGCAAGGTTGGGGTGGCCCAGGCCCCCACCCACACACACCCCTTTGTCCCTGCCGTCCCGTGCCTATAAGATAATTGGAATTGTTCATTTTTCAAATCTTGTGAAGAAGTTTTTTGTGCCAAAAAAATATGTTAATCTAGCATCGAAGATATGATATGGGAATTCAATTATTGAATGTGTCACTATATTTTTCTCCGATTTACGTGATTTTTTGGCATGACTTAAGTGTCAACTAGATTTAAAAGTTGAACGATTTTGATCATCTTTGTTGTACCGAGAAGGACCCACAAAAGGTCTCAACCTGAGTGGGGTTGGTAACTGCAGACGAGCTGATTCCAAAGATATATTATGGTGCGTGGAAATGAAAGATCACCAAATTGATGGATTTGAGGATACATTACTTAATTTCATGTTTCAAGATTGAGTCCTAAAATAGTATGATTTACCAACTTTGTCCTTACTATTTAATATGCATGTGTACCTACAGATGTAGGCATAGGTGGAGAGGTGTATCCACCCTCAAAAATTCACAAATCAGTCCCTTCCTGATTTTCTAGCATTTAATATAAATGGAAATGTGCGATCGAATACCCATTTGTTAATTCCAATTTGAATTAACCTATTTTTTTATGGAAATTTTATTTCTCCCGGCATCAACCAAACCCACAATCGTCCTTTTGTGTGACAGAGAGGGAGGACTCAGGAGGGTGGTTGGTAGTGTTTTTTTCTAGTATAAAATCTTAGTTTCCCAATAAAAATGTTCTTTTTGCGTTTTGATCATCAAAAAGAACAGTAAGATTCTCCAATTATATTGAGTTTCTATTTATTGAGATAAACTGGAGTAAGAAATGCAGGGCAAATATTTTTTCAAAACCAAAAAAAAAAAAAAAAAAATTAAGGGGAAATCTTGTACTTCTATCTTTGAGATGTTGAAAGGTAGTCTTTGTGGTTAATGTAGCGTTGTTTAATGTTATTATTGTCTTCTTTCTATGTTAATTTCCTATTTTTTATTTTTATTTTTATTGTAGATATGGAGAGATTCATCTTCTCAAATTTGAGATGCACCAAATAATCATATAAACATCGTGGCTTTGTGAATATCCAAGGAGCTAACTCTTGTATCCTATATAATTAGTTATAGACCTCTTCAACTTGTCACAAAGGTAAGCAAACTCTATGTTCGGTATTGTTAGAGCTTGTCCATCCTAGTAAAATTAGTACCTCCAAAGCTTGTTTTTTGGGCTGGGTGGTCTCGGCACTCGTTACCAATTCTATGTTTTATATGGTATTTGATCTAAGCTTTCCAAAGCTTTTGGACAAGACTCCCTCGATTGATTGTTTGTGGCTATGTGCACATTGTTTCTTTATGATCCTTATTATGTATGGATCTTCTGTTTGTTTTTGTACGGCGAAATAAAGGTCGCCATGCAGAGTTGTTTCATGGTTAAATATTACTTTCCCTAACTAATTTTGGAAAAATTTCAAAAAAATTTCCAAACTTTGACCTCAATATCAAAAATACTCCCAAACTTATATATTTTTCACGCGTACTCCCAAACTTCACTTCCGTAATAAAAAAAATACTCCTTCCGTCTGCATCCGTTTGGCAGCTAACGAGATTTACTGACTTGGAGGTTAATGGACACCATAAACCGTAAAGTGGCCCAAAACGACGTAGTTTTGGGCCTGTTTGAAATAATAATTTATTTTCGGGAAAATTTCAGAAAATCCTCCACACTTTGACCTCAATATAAAATATATTCCTAAATTTTCAAACTTTGTTTCAAAAACTATTTTTTAACAAAATAACAAATGTTTTTCAAAAAATTTAAAAAATGTTTTTAAACCTTATTTTTGACAAATGTTTTTCAAAAAACTAAAAATCAAATTTTTTTTCAAAAAAATTTAAAACTCTTTTTTTTTGAAAAATTGCTTTCAAACTTTATTTTCAAAAAATGTTTTCTTAACACACTTAGAAATATTTTTTGAATAAAAAATAGTTCTTTTTGAAAATATTTTTACAAAAAAGTAATTTTGAAAATCAAAGTTTTCAAAACAGTTACTTTGAAAAAATATAGTTTGAAATAAGTTTGTCAAAAAAATTTAAAAATAATTTTTTTGAAATAAATTTGAAAAATAAATATTTTGAAAAAGCATTGTAGAAAATAAAGTTTGAAAATTTCAAAAATGAAAATTTCCCTTTTCATAATTACATCTTTGTAAAAATATTTTCAAAAAAGAACTATTTTTTTATTCAAAAAATATTTCTAAGTGTGTTACGAAAAACAGTTTTGAAAATAAAGTTTGAAAGCAATTTTTCCAAAAAACTGTTTTAATTTTTTTTTTTGAACAACAGTTTTTTGAAAAACATTTTTATTATATAAAGTTTATTTAACATTTTTATTGTTATTTGAATTATTTATTTATTTTTTTAAAAATAGTTTTTTGGAAATAAAGTTTGAAAATTTGGAGTATATTTGATATTGAGGTCAAAGTTTGGGGGGTTTCCTGAAATTTTCCCGGGAATAGATTATTTATTATTTAAAGAGGCCCAAAACGACGTCGTTATGGGCCATTAACGGTTTATGGTGTCCGTTAAACTCCAAGTCAGCAAATCCCGCTAGTTGCCAAACGAATGAAGATGGAAGGAGTATTTTTTATTACGGAATTGAAGTTTGGAAGTACGCTTGAAAAAAAATTGTAAGTTTGGGAGTATTTTTGATATTGAGGTCAAAGTTTGGGTGGTTTTTTGAAATTTTCCCTAACTAATTTATGAGGCTGGACAGGCCCTCCACCCACTGTTAGTTGGTTTTGAGTTGAATTCTTTTAAAGGCGAAGGACAACAATGAGAGAGTGTATGAAAATGAACATGAAAAGGCATCCGACGGATGATATTCGTTCGGTACACTGTTTGAATAGTGTACCGAGCAGATCTCATCTGTTGGATGCCTTTTCATGTTGCCTTTTCATGTTTTCTTTTCATGTATTGTACCAGGGCTCGACAACAATTGAAGTGACTACTAGAAGCAGAAAAACTAAGCGCACAAATCTGTATAAAAGTTGGATGTTTGGTTCAATACTTAGAGTTATCTGATTGGGTTGATCTTTTGCATAATTTTTTAAAAATACATTTTAAAATTAATGGATGACTTTATATTGTTCGTGTAGAACCCCAAAATGACCCACGGATGATATGTGCATAGACACAAATCTGTGTGCACAACAAACCTACTATTAGAAGTCTTTGGAGCTTTTCGGGTGGGATTGTTGATTTGAAGCTGCGTTAGAGCATGTTTTGGCAGAACTCTATCCATTAAAAATTAAAGCGTTTTGAAATTAATTTTTAATCGATGAGCACATTTGAACAGTGTCAAAAAGTTCGAAAAATATTTTCAGATACATTTTTCTTTTCAAAAGTCAAAATAACATTACTTTTTGTTAGTAGCATTAAAAAATGGGACTAAGTATTAATTGGTGAGACAAGTTTAAATGTGTCATTTTTCGCCTCCAATTGAACTCGTCGTAGTGAATTATGTGATTGATCTCTCAGAGCTTATGAAAAACTTCAAAATAGCCCGTAAACTTTGACCTCGATGACTATTAAATCCTTGGGTTTTAAAAAATTTCAATGGTACAACTAAACTTTTTTTCCATTATACAAATATACCTTTCTAAATTCATCAAAATTGATAACGAAAATTTCTAACACTATTATTTTTTCCGTAAATGCTGACTTGGTGCCTCTCACCTCCTCCCCATTAAATTCTTTTTCCCCGTTACATAATTGTTTGTTAAATTCTTCCATCAAATTAAAAATGTGAGAGCTCTCAACATCTCATGCTTAACATTTTCTACTCGATTCCTTTCAACTTTTCTTCCAATTGGCCTTTTATTTCTTGGAGAGTCGATGTATATTGACTAGCTTTCAACTCGTGATGTTGTGTTTAACTTTTATTTCTTTATGATGTCAATGTGTATGAATTACGTATATAGCATTAACAGAAGTGATATTTGATAAGTATTTGACATAGGTTATACAATGCAAGCATAAAAGTAGTTCTTGATCGGCAAAAAATAGAATAGATATTTCATAATGGAATTATTCGCCACTTATGTATTATTAATAAGTTCACCTTTTTTTTTCTCAATATTTGTTTTTTCTTTTCATCAGCGATGAAATTAAAGACCATATTTGTCTCCTCGTATCTTCTAGTACTATGTTTTTGGGCCACCTAAAGCCAAAAGCAAGTAAAATCTATGGAGAATATTGCCTCCAGAAAAATAAAATGAAAAGGTAAAATATTTTACTCTCTCTTAGAGTTGTCGAAAGAAATTATTTTGGTTGATTAGTGATATGCATTGCTCTTTTCTTCATTTTTTTTTCCTAATATATATTTTTGTTTACTGCAGATACAAAGAGCTTTATCTTCTTAAATTTGGATTGCATCACTTCAACATTTTTAAGGAATATCAGAAGAAATAACCCCTGAAAATGTGTACTCCTCAATGCATATTCGAGAAGTTGGGAGGTCTAGCCTGTGATGAAGCGATCAAAGCAGGGAAATATGTCGTTCGCTATGCAAAGAACCTCAAGAATATGCAAGATAAAATGAGAGATCTGGACGATTGTAGGGAAGATATCGAAAGTAAAGTTGGTGATGCCCGTGATCGCGGCGAAGAGATTAAGGTTGATGTTTTACATTGGCAATCGGACGTGGACAAGTTGAAAAAAGATGTTGATCGACTTGTGGGGCAAAGCACTGCCAGGGAAAACATGCGTTGCATTACATGCTCATGTCCAAACATCATGAGGCGATACAAGTTGAGCAAACGGGCAGAAGAGCATAGAGTGGATGCCAATAATCTCATTGAGAAAAGCCATTTTGAAGAAATTTCCTGCCCTCGACCGCGGCCTCCAGAACTCGAGTCCCTATCGGACAATAATTATGTCAACTTTGATTCCAGAGCATCAATTTACAAGGATCTTATGGATGCATTAAAATATTCAAATGATAACCTGATTGGTGTATATGGCCTAGGTGGTGTTGGTAAAACCACATTAGTCAAAGAAGTGGGAGATCAAATGCGACAAGATGGAACTTTTAAGCAAGTCGCATTTGCAGTTGTCTCTAAAGATCTCAATGTGAAGGAAGTACAATCAGAATTGGCTGGCAGCTTAAATTTAAAATTTAAGGCCGCAACAGATGAGCAAGAGGGAAGACGAACGGAATTATGGAATAAATTCACCAATGGGGATAAATATCTCGTCATATTGGATGATATTTGGGATATGGTAGATTTGAAGAAAATAGGTATTCCTATCTCAGATGGAAAGACAGGATGCAAAGTTGTGCTAACCTCTCGAAAGGAAGACTTGTTAAGAATCACAATGAAGGCCGATAGAAATTTTCCAATTGCAGAGCTACCGGAGGCAGAAGCATGGGACCTATTTAATAAGAAGGTGGGAAATTATATCGAGTCTCGGCCACAAATATATCCCCTAGCATGCGAACTGTGTAGACATTGCAAAGGTTTGCCACTCGCCATAAATGCACTTGGAACCGCATTGCAAGATAAACCAGACTACACGTGGAAGAATGCATCGGATAAGCTAAAGAAGTACATGCTCACACAAATTGAAGGCATTGACCGAGGTGTTATAGCCACCCTAAGGGTGAGCTATGACATGTTACGGTCCTCGGATGCACAATCTTGTTTCTTGCTATGCTGTTTGTTTGCTGAGGATGCTGAGATTCCCATCGAAGAATTGACGAGACACTGCATGGCAAGGCGTTTGCTTGCTCAAAACCCAAGTACATTTGACGAGGCCAGAAATGTCGTGCTTACAGTGGTTGATGCCCTCAAATCAGCTTCTTTATTGACGACCGGCGATCATGAAAATGTGGTGAAAATTCATGATGTCATAAGAGATGTTGGTATCGCAATTTCACGAGATGAAAAAGCATTTCTGGTAGATCACGGTGCCCTTCAATGGCCAGAAAATCCCATAAATGGGCCATCGTACTCAACAATCTCAATAAATTTTAAAAATATTAAAGAGCTTCCCGATGGGTTGGTATACCCACAACTCTACGCCTTAATGGTTGGCAGTAGCGAACTTTCAGATCTTGAGGTTCCAGACAATTTTTTCAATGGAATGACACAACTTACAGTGTTATCTTTTACTAAAATGCGCATGCGGCGACTCCCATCATCACTTGCAAAATTGAAAAACCTTCGGATGCTAAATCTTAATGGATGCAAGGTGGAAGATATTGCTATACTAAAGGACATGAAGAGTGACCTTGAAGTGCTTAGCCTTCGGGGTTCTAATATCAAGGCGTTGCCACCAGAGATCGCGCAGTTGACCAGTCTTCGATTGTTAGATCTCAGAGGTTGTTCAAGTCTCATAGAGATTCCACAAGGTATCATATCCAATTTGACCAACCTGGAGGAATTGCTCTTTCCAAACAATTTTCACCAATGGGAGGCCATCATTGATAAGAAAAAGGAGGGCACAAACAGCAGCAACAAAAATACGGGCCTTGAGGAGCTAAGACAATCATTGGATAATGGTAAATTAACCACTTTGCATATCTTCATACCAAATGTCATGCTATTGCCCAGGGATGGCCTAAAGTTTGAGAACCTGAAGAGATTTAGGATCTCAGTGGGTTCGAACTTCGTATGGTATGAAAATTTTCCAGTAACAAGGTTCTTGAAACATAAAGGGTCCTCTTTAAGAAATGAGTTCACTCCTTTGGTCGACAAAGCTGAAGCGCTATCCCTCATTGGCATTACAGGTTTGAAGAAGATGCTTCATGATAGAGGTGTTGGAAATGGATTTCCTGACTTGAGATATCTCAAAGTTGAATCATGTGATGATGACTTAGAATATTTTCTTGGTGAGCCAAAATCATCCGTGCAAAGTCATAGGTTGCATCCTTTACAGTCGTTCAATAAGTTAAACAGGTTAGTTATTGAAAAGTGTAAGTTAAGGTATCTCTTCACCCCAACCGCCGCAAGAGGACTTGTCCACCTGGAACAACTAACAGTAAGGTCTTGTGAAATCATGGAGGCAATAGTTGGTTTTGAAGGACAAAATGATGAAAATGAACTCATAGGTGACGTGATGTTCAGTAAACTGAAGAAACTGTTATTAACAAATCTACCAAACCTTACAAGCTTCTATGCTGAAAAGGAGAAGACGCAAACAACTACAGGAAGTTCTTCTGCCCATCCGCAGCCTCTTTTCAGTAATAAGGTTAGCTTTGTTGTTATTCTTTGATTTAATATACTTTGGTATTTAAATTGAGGAGTGAGTTGCAGTTTTGGCTTTAGTGCCACATTGATGGCAGTAAGCCAATCCCACAAAGACTAGTTCACATTTTCCATTCAAATTAATAGCAAGTGCACCTCACTCCCTTGTGTTGATTAGTATCCAATTCTTTTCCTAGCTTCAAAAACCTCGCCTCCACAGCCGCTGCATACATTCCTTGTCTTCCACATCAATTTTCCGCCTAAACATCCACAGCCAGCGTGTTCCACTGGCGGTAATCACCTTCGCCGTGGAGGATAAATTTTTTGTCAGAGTTTATGCATTCGCAACTCAAATGTAGGTCAGTGACGGAATTGAAACATACCAAATCCCCAAGTACCATCTATTATAATCATCTCCTTTATGTTTAAAAATCCAAGCCCAAATGTTCTGTTCTTGCTTCAATCGTCGAGCCTTTTTTTTTCCCCTTTGTTTCACCATTTTTGCATCAACATTGAAGTTCGAATTGGGTTGGCCAGTGACATTTTCCATCACTGAATAAACTGAAAGGGAAACGATGATGCAATGGCCAGTGACATTTTCAATCACAATAGAGAGAACAACAATAGAAAACAGAGCATTCTTCGTGTTTCAATTTTTTTTTTAATGACTAACGTATATAGAGAAGAGAGAGCAAACAAAGGGAAAAAAGGATATTCCACAAATCACAAGGTGGTATTGTGCTTATAAATGAAGGTGAGGCTGGCAATCCGCACATTGACAAAATCACAGGGGATCTAAGAGAAGTTTGCCTTAATTTTAATCTAGGTCTGCCTGAATTCTTTTACTATAGCTAAGCTGGAAATTTTTTATGAACATATTGTTCAAATTTAGATACCATTTTGAACACTCATAAATAGATTTCAAATGTTGCATTCAGTTTTGGATCATGGGATTTCATTCCCGTTCACAATCGATAGCATGCATTTGATTTGAGAGCAGAACACAATTTAATTATCATCTTGTCATCCCAAAATAATCTTTGGTCAAACTTGATGGTGATTAACTATTTGTCCTGTCAGATAATTGTCTACTGTATTAGTTGAAACAACTATCTCGTCTAGAAATGAAAGATAAGCCCAAAGCCCCTTCAGATGCATTTCGGGAGTTCAAGGCGAGCATATATTTTCATCCAAGGAAAAAATTAAAAATGTTTTCATTGAGGATAAGGAAAAGATATGTATAAAAGAACACAAAACGTTGGGTATTCGTAATGAAACATACAATAAACCAAGTTTGGGCCTATTCCGAGCTCGTCAATAAATTGCCGAAAATAGCAATTTTCAATTAGAAGTTGTTTGAGCCTCTTAGGCTTCGACCGGTCCAATTGATCATAGAATTGGGCCGCTACTTATTCTGCATCACATATGAACCTCACAAAAATGTATGATGTTATAATGGTCGTGGTGGAGACGCGGCGGTGATGTGATGAATTTTATGAATCTTAGGATAGAGAAATTCTAAGTCCCTGCAAATTGAGAATCTTCTCAACTTGTTTTATTGTGGTAGTCGTAAGGTGGTAGTTCTTAATTTTATCTGTCAAAGCTAATATGAATTGTTGCAACTGATATTTATGTATATATAGAAGAGAGAGAAAACAAAGGAAAAAAAGGATAATCCACAAATCACAAGATGATAATGTGCTTATAAATGAAGGTGAGGTTGGCAATCTGCGCATCGACAAAATCACAAGGGGATCTAAGAGAAGTTTGCCTTAATTTTAATCTAGGTCAGCCTGAATTCTTTTGCTATAGCTAAGGTGGAAATTTTTTGTGAACATATTGTTCAAATTTAAATACCATTATGAATACTCATAAATAGATTTGAAATGTTGCATTCAGTTTTGGATCAAGGGATTGCATTCCCATTCAGAATCGATAGCATGAAATTGCTTTGAGAGCAGAACATAATTTACCATCTTGTCATTCCAAAATAATCTTTGGTCAAACTTGAAATGAGGACCGCCACATGGTGGTGTTTGAGTAAAGATAAGCCCAAAGCCCCTTCGGATGCATTTCGGGAGTTCAAGGCGAGCATATATTTTCATCCAAGGAAAAAATTAAAAATGTTATCGTCGAGGATAAGGAAAAAGATATGTATAAAAGAACACAAAACGTTGGGTATTTTTCGTCTTTCATTGTTTTGTTTTTGCTGGGCATCTTGGGTTTCATTGTAGGCTGATTATTTAAGACATCAATCAACTTATTCATAAGTTATCACTCAATTGTTAAACAAATAGACACAATTAATGCCTAACGACCCCAATCACTTTTCCACCTCAGGAATTACCTATGGATCTTACCTAATTTATGGCTGACCAAGCCCACTAAGACTTGGTTCAAACATTAATTGTCCACACTATTGGGAATTTCAGCTTATTGAAAACAGGACTAAGGCTTTCTTAACTGGGGTTTCTTATGCGTGATAGAATGGTTACTTGGTGGGTGAACCTTTTGATGGAAAAATAATTTTGCAGGTTATTTTGCCCGTCTTGGAGGAATTAAAAGTTGAAGCATTGGATAGCATAGAAGAGATATGGGACAAGCAATCACCTTCGGTGAATCAAGAGACGGCGTCCTTCGGCCAATTAAGGAACATTACAGTCGAATGGTGTACGAAACTGGTGAATTTGGGTCCTTTGAATATACTTGGTCGGCTACGGAATCTGCAGGATTTGACAATAGAAAGGTGTCCAAATGTAGAATTCATAGTCTTCAAGAACGGGAACGAAGAAGAAGAAGTGGCTGATGATAGTACCTTTATCATCTCTCAACTAAGGCGTCTTGCAATTAATAAATTGTGGAAGCTTAAAAGTTTCTACTTGAGTTCTACGACATCCAATGCTCAATCCTTGTTCAATCACCAGGTATAGGAATGCCCTAACTTGTTTTGGTAATTTGAGCTATAGAAATAGAAAACATAAGATATGAAGATTATTAGAGTTTTAATTTGATTGGTTAATTGAGCCATAAATGTCCTGGATCAATTCGTCTAAGTAGTAAAAGTACTTGGGGTACAAATGCATCCACAGGTATGCTTCAGCAAATTGACATCTCTACATTTGTCGGAGCTACCAAAGCTTGTAAGCTTCTGTACCGAAATGGGGGAGGCGGGAACAACAGAGGGCAATCCAACTATCCATGCACAACCCCTTTTCAATGGAAAGGTACATTTTCTTTATCAATAATATACTTCTAACTTATTTAATTTCATTCTTTCTGCTGATTCTTAATTAGACTATACTGAACATACTAATAGAATAGCTTAATGACCAATAGCTTAATTAGACTATACTGAACATACTAAGCCCCAAGCTCCTTCGCGTGCATTCGGGATTAGTTGAACACGAGTATAAATTTTCGTCTAGGGATAAAAAATCGTTCTCACTGAGGAGAAAAGAAAAGATATGTGTTCATAAGTTATTGAAGTAATTGTAGTAGACATCATCACTCAATTGTTAGCCTAGCGACCCCATTATCAATTGAAACTTCAAGCTCTATCGGTCATGTCTAATTCTTTTGTTGGCTTAAACATTGTCCATACTAAAGGAAATTTCTAGATATTATAAACAGAACTAAGGCTTTCTTGAGGTTGGAGGTTATTTTGTGTGATAGTTTCCCAAATCCATCCAAATCAAATAAAGTGGAGCCTAAAGTCCCTGCATGAATGATAAGTTTTCTCCACAGAGCTCTGTCGAGAGCATTGGGTACCATGACACAAGACCTAGTTCCTTTTAATTTTGGTCCCATTCTCTGTAGTGCTATCTATCGTAACTATGTCTCTCCTCTTATCTAGATTACGATATACATGTCCCACTAATAAGCCATACTCTCAAATATTTCATTTTTGGAGATGTGAAAAAATCAGAATTACCCTGGACTTCAAATTCAAATCACATCAAACCTCAAGTAATTCCCCATAGCCGCAACGTAGCTCGATCCAATAAACCTGTCCAAATCCTCAATCAGTTCCGCCTTCATCTCTATCTCTTTGTAGTCTACAGTGTGCAGCCTCACTGTCTTTCTATCCTCTTGGAGTTCCTTTCCTTTTTGTAGTACGTATGGTATGTAGGAATTCAACACTGTTTCCTTGTGTTTCTTGTGGAAACTCAACTCGAAGAATTTGAGCTCTGTTTTTGGAATCTGCTTTGTGTTCAATAAATTTTGGGGAGAGAGAGAGAGAGAGGGCCGATATATTTGGGGAGGAAATTAAGTTTTGGTCGATGATATTAGGTTGGAATTTGGTTGGAATTTTCCGAATACAAACTCAATTGAGCAATAAAAATTCTACTGTTATGTCAAGTACTACAATTAAAAACTCTTCATCTTATCCAAAAAAATCAAAATCGACTGCTTTTGAAAGAGGGCTATTTTGATAAATCTAAAGTACTTGGGGTACAAATTAATGTACATTTTACTTCATCTTCTTTATAATTTTTTTGTTCAATATAAGTAATGGACATGGCAGTTTCGACAAATGAACAAGGTCAAAACTATGTAAATGTTTTGAATTATATTTTGCAAATTAACCTCATTCAAATGCCTTAATTATGTGACCTAGTAGACTTAATAAATCATTGGGACATCTTAATTGATAACATAGGTTGAATGCCTTGATTCTTTCTTGTCTTAGTTGAACTGCAGATAAAATTACTAATGATTTTTAGAAACTCTGAGAGCATTATCGGCCATTTTTTTTAATGTTATATTTGTGTGGGATAACAATGACATGATTGAATATTCCTCGTCGAAATTATTTTGTAGAGATTGTCCGGAATAAAACCCTAGATGATACTTTTTGCGATGAGAGTGAGACTGGTACCCAAAATACTAAACCAGGAACAACTTTGATTCTAGATTTTTAGGTTGTTGTTCATCTCAGTGTTGACATTCTAAACAGTTGCGATGAAAGTTGTTGCGCGCTCTTAATTTTATCCGTCTCACCCAATTTGAATTGTCGTGATTGATACTTTTGTGAGACTTCAAAACACTAAACCTGGTGCATACTTGTTGCTCAGATTTTATGGTTTTGTTCACGCCCCATGTGACTTTAACAATTTTATTGAACAACGACAATGAAGCCTGCTATCTCATCTTTCAACATCAATTTCAATCGTCTCAATCCGACTTTTGAACGTGGAGTAGTTGTGTTCTAAATACATAAACCTCTCCCTCTCGGAAAATTTTCCTTTTAGAAGTTTGTCGAGAGTTTTAGGCTATTGTTCATCTCAGTGTACATTTACTTTTGGGCTCCTTGGTCTGGGCTCAACCTTCAGATAGTCCATAAATTTTGTAAGTTACAAAACACAACTTATGAATCACGTAGTGATCGGTGAATTCAACACAGTAACAGAGGTTCACCGTTAATTTCTTACAGCATTCACAACATATTTATCATATCATCACGAGAGGGACCCCAAGCGCCCTTGGGGATAAAGAGGAGTGATCGGTATAGGTTTAAACTTATTATATTATCGTTATTTTGACCTACGATAACATGAGACCGTTGGAAAACTATGCCTAGCTGGATTACGTACTAAAAAATTGAATATTGCCTAATTATGTGATGTGATGAATGAATGAAATCAATTTGATTTTTAACATTTATGGGATAGGCATATGGCGGTAAAAAATAAAAAGACTTGATTACTGAAAAGGGTCGGTGGCTGCTGAAGTTCAATACTACTATAAAATTTCTACTATTGAACACCTCTATCTGAAAATTCCTCTTCTTCTGATTTATTACTCATCTTCTCTCTCCTATCTATCCCTCTCTCTCTCTCTAAAGTCACAGAAATTTCAACTTTCCTCCTCAAATCGAACACGAAAAGCTCCTCCAAATATCGACTAATCAATCAGGTGCTTACAAATTGTCAAAAAGAATGATCAGAATTCGGAATTTACACAGATAGATATAAAGCTACACGTATAAGCACTGACGGGGTTAGTGGTGGAAGACGGGAAGAGTTGGATGGGTTGAGAGGATTGGAATTTATAGATGATTTTTGGGGTGAGGCAGAAAGCATATTTTGGATTTTGGATTCGTTTTTTGAATGAATAATGATATACCCACAACCACTCCGACACAACACCGACACAATATATACTTTCACATAGGGGTGAGGCCCACATGTGAGACCCACCTCTATGTGAGGGTATCTTTTTTGTTTTTGAATTTTGCTGGTTTGTTTTTCATTGGCGGAAGAACACACGGGTAATTTTTGGATTCAACTCACATCAACCCAACCAAACACTTTTAATTTTTGCTAGTTTTTTCAATTTCATGTTTGGTTGTTTTTTCGTTCCTCACAGGGTTTGTCCTGTTGAACTTTTACATTTGGTTGGCACCGTGCTAACTTTTTTTCGTTCCTCACAGGGTCTAGCGAAATGTTGTCTTCCTAGTAGTGATGCCGTTAATCCTTCTTCCCTTTTAATCTTTGTTTCCTTCAGAGATTAATAAAATTGTTACCGTTCAAAAACAAAAATATGGACGGGACGGGTTGGGTTGGGTTGGGTTGGGTTGGGCTGGGTTGGATGGCCAATTGCCGCCGGCACTAGAAATATGTGACATAATCAGTGTGCTTGGTACTAATTCTTGTTATTTATATTTGGGAACTCTCAATTTGGAAACTTCTTATTCATATTGACTGTCAATCTTTTTCCCCTTTTTTGAAAATTTATCGCAATGGTAATCTGTTTGGGAAGGGTAGCATGATCATAATTATCATAACTGTGTTTTTCTCTTTAGTAAAAGTCACTAAATGGGATTTTATTACTATATTGGATATGTTATTGTTCTATGGTATTTAATACGTAAAAATAAAAAATGATATGCAATTGTAGTACCTTAGGTTAATTTTAATCTAAAATATCCTGAATTTATTTCCGCAATGTTGGGCTGGATGATTTTGCTGATCATCGGCTTAAATAGCACTTATAAATAGATTAATCTAAAATGTTGTATTCAGCTTTGGACCAAGGCCTTGCATTCTGTTCGTAACTTATAGCATTAGGTTTCAGTGTAGGACATAATTTAATATATCGTCATTCCAAAATTACCTTTGCTCAACCTTAATAGTGATTACTGATTTCTCTGTCAAATTAGTTCCTTATCATTATCAGCTGACGTAAAAATCTCGTTTCATATTTGGTCTAAACTTCGCTATCAATTCTGTCCCAATTGCTTCTTTTTTTATTTTATTTTTTATATATTGGCAAAAAAACTATAGGAGTAATTCTTAGTAGCTTGTTTGAGGAGCCAATTGAAGACCAATTGGAAAAAAAACTATAGGATACTCCTAGCCTCCAGAATCTGTCCTAGTCTCCTAGTTTTTTTTTTTTTTTTGAATCTGTCCTAGCCTCTAGACTCCTAGTTGCTCATACGTTTATCTTGCACTAGTGGTTTTATCACGTGCATTGCACGTGTGGATCACATTTCAATCATCCATATTGCGGCCCCAATTGTTGGTCCTAAATTTTGAGCTTCTAATTTTTCAGTGTCTATACGATGTTTAATGTGGTACTACCATTATTCTCTATTGGGAAGACTAATCTAATTCGGTGTTTACTCTGTTTTTTTGTTGTTCCTTTGCATTTTGCTTTTTGTCTCTACTCTTTATTAATAAAAAACCAACTCGCAAACGTTGATAAAAGAATGACAAAGGACAAAAGACAACCTACGTTAATGAACATATCTGGAATGGGAACAGAAAGGTGAAAGGAAAACTAGAAGAATCTGAAAAACAGTTCCGAAAACAATGAATTCCAATGAACAAAACTCAAATGGCATTTATATGTGAACATAAATAAATGGAAAATTAGAAGAAACTAAAAAAAGTTCTCAAAGACAATGAATTCCACCCGAACCTCGATGATTTGCGAAGGCCTTCCGACGTTTTGCAACCTCACGAAAATGCATATTGCATTGACACCAATGGAAGTGTTTGCTCGTGGAGGGCAGGGTCGTGAGCTATGTAGCATGGACACCGACATGAATACGGACACTGACACGGGAAAAATAAATAAATAAATAATTATATATATAAATAAATCATATATGTATGCAGTAACAATATATATAGATAGATATACACACTTTTCTTTTAATAGGTAAGATATCTACACTGTTATATACTAGTATATATACTGGTACACACATATATGTAAGATATACACCCACAACGGAAATATATAGACTAGTACGTACATATATGTATACACACACACACACACACACATATACACAGCAAGAGAGAGAGTGTATATGGGGGACACACGTGTCCATGCTGTGTCCCCCTCCAAAAAATAATTTAATTTAAGGGACATACCACGTGGCGTGTCCAATACGTGTCCCTACATGGGACACGCGTGTCCCCGTGTCTAATACGTGGACACGGCGACCTCTAGAAGTGTCGATGCTTCAAAGGTTGTGAGTGATAGAAAGAGGATTAGGCTGAAACACAAACAATACGGAGTATATTCTCCGACAACAACTATTAGTCAAAGTTGGGATTTTTTTATTAATGATCACCCAGTGTCCAGTGTTGCCGATTGATGTCGATGCCATCGCGTATTGAATTTCTCGCAATGGCAACGTCTTTGAGGTGAATGAATATGAAAGAGCATGAAAATTCTCCATGGTTCGGAAAATATATTTCTAAAATTGTGTCATTTTGAAAAGAGAACGACGTCATGGATGAAAGGCCAGAAATGGGTCTGGAAGAAAGGTTATAGAGCATGGGAAGTGAGAACGACACTATGTATATATATCAGAAGCCCAAAAGGTGAAAATGTTCCATGTATTTAAATTAGGAAGCAACACAATGGTTGATGATTCTACTTAATGGCTTGTTAGTTACTGCCGACAAAAGAAATAGCTTGTTGGTTATTACCAGAAAGTGGCTACCTTCACTGCAACTTGAAGTATGAAACAACATAATGGTTATACTAATGGCTGGTTTGATATTATGGTTTGAAGTTAGAAACAACACAATGTTACAATACATGGCTTGATTGATATTACATTGAGTATTTTAAGGGGTATTATTGGAATATGAAAGAGTAGGAAACAATTAAGATTCTTCGAATGCGAATCTGATTTGCATCCGATAGATTCGATTTGAATCCGAAGTAGCTCAAATCCAATTTGAAATCAATAATCCAAATCTGAATCCGAAAAACTGGATATCCAATGCAATAATCCAAATCCAAATCCGAAAAACTAGATATCCAATCCAGAAATCCGATTTTGGTCCATTTTTTTCCTACAGTAATTAGCTCTCTTTTTTTCCCCTATCCGAATCCAATCTAGTAATATCCGAATCCTGTCCAATAGGAATTCGGATTTTTAGTTACAGATAATCGAATTGGTGTCACCGGATCGATTTGGATTTGATTTTTTTAGATCGGATTTAGATCAGATCTGGATTGAATCCAGTCTATAGACGGGCCTAGGTTTGATATTATGGTTTGAAGTAAGACACAACACAATGTTACATCCTAGGCTTAGATTACTTAAATAAGTATACATATCTTCGCATGCTGCGTTTTCCCAGCATGTTTGACACGGATAAGGAGACCAATTGAATGTGAAGGTCCTACATAGCAGAGTGCTATACTATTTTTGTGTAGCTTTCTCTCCATTCAAGTTTGAAGAGAGGGAGATGGCTCTTCAACTTGATCACAAGTCATCAAAATAAAATTTTAAAATATCACAATTTTTCAAGAAACAAAATCCAAATATTATAAATTTCTAGCTAATATGTAAAATTAATTTGAAGATACTTTTAGGAACGACTCTTCAATTTTGCCACATAAGTAAGAAAAATCTATATTGCTTCTCCCGTTGGAGATGCTCCAAGGGCAGGCAATGGACCCAATTAATAGCTTGAGCGTATACAGGTGGGTTAACTGCTTGATCTAGCTATGTTCAAAGTGTCATGTAATGCAATGCCGCACTTGTGATATCCAGATGTTGACGTGGGCCGTTGCATTTTGGTCAAAACCTTTCTTGGTTTCAATTTTCTTATTTGACTCTAGATAAATATCAATTAAGGATTTCAAAAACTGGAAAAAGTTATGCTTGTTGATCTTGAAGGCTTTTTTTTTGTTCTTCTACCGTAAAAGAGAAGTTAAAATATTCTTATCAACCAAAGGAATCTAATCGAAGTTTACAACATCAGACACATTTGAATGAATATTTTTTAGCTTAATACTATGGTATGCTCCATTACGTATTTTTTTGGTAGTTACGTATACTTTTGGTCAAGTTACAAATCGTTATGGATTTACTATTCACGTCATTGTCTATTGTAATCTTGTTACAAATCGTTTTGGTACTTGTGACGACCCGTTATGTGTATTTTAAAAATACAATATTCAAGTTACTATTCATGGATTCTTACTACTATTCATAGAAATCAACCAAAAATGCGGAACAATTACCAAAATCATAGATAACAAGTACCAAAAATATACGTAATGGGGCGTACAATAGAATTCTCCATTTTTTTATCCAATGCAACTTAGATAGCAATTTTGGACTACAGTTATGAAGAGAAAGATTTGTGAGCTACAACCAAGTATATAATTCAGTACCAGTTATTTGAGTTCTAGTTTTCCAGCCTCTGAGCAAGCTCACTACGCTGGTGGAACCAATAGGATTTAGGTTTATAAATCGACTAAATGGACTTTTTTTACGGCTTTAATATTATAAATGGTTAATTTTGTTTGTTAATAGTAGTAGTACTCATCAAATACTTTGAAAAGTTGCGACAAATATATGGTTGGTTTGATGATTTAATACAAGAGCTCTTGATGTGCACAAATTTAATTTAGAAGAATGAAAGATGATCGAATCGAGTCAATATGTCCTCCATAGCTCTCCATATTTGACACTTGAATCTCGTGCTTCTAAGAAGAGATGAATTTTAGACCTCGTTATTATTGAATCACTAATGAATGTTTTTTTGTTACTTTGCAGGTTGCTTTCCCTGTCCTAGAAGATATACGGATTTGGGACGTGCGTATGATAACAGGGATTTGGGTACAGCAACAACTCTCGAAACCAGAAAAAGAAGTTGAATCCTTCTGCAAACTCAAGTCCATTGACGTTGGGTCCTGTCGCCAATTGGAGTATGTATTGCCCTCCTATATGCTTCCTCAGTTACACAATCTACTACAACTCGATGTAAAAGATTGTAAGGAGTTGGAGGTGATAGTCTCAAACAAACTGAAGGAGAAAGAAGCCACCAACAATGATATCCTTGTGTTCCCTCGATTAGAGACTTTGCAACTTTTGAATTTGGATAACCTCAAATGTTTCTGCACTGGAACAGATCAACTCCTTTTCTCTCACAAGGTACAAAGCTCCTCACCCTTTAAGATCTCGTAGTTTCGAATAGTTTATTCGAAATTGGAAAGAGACTTGATCTGCAAGTTGCGGACTGCAACTAAGAGTCTTAAAGTGAGCTAAATTGTATTTATCCGATAAACTATCAAAGGATATTTTCATGAGCCAATTAATCCATAGCCAAAAAAAAAAACAGAGCCACAATTCCTTCTTCCATCGATTCAATCCCTTCATAGATAGGATTGATTGGCAAGTTTTGGTGATTCATTTAAGTAACGGAATTGTAGCCAATAGGGATCTGAGTTATAAATCGGGTCAATGGATTTTTTTTTTCACGGCTTTAATTTTATAAATGATTAATTATTCTTGTTGAAAGTAATAGTAATTCATCAAGTAGATTAAAAAGTGCAACAAACTAATACGGTTCGTTTGAAGATTTAATATCAAGAGCTCTTGATGTGAACACATATTTTTAATTTAGAAGAATGAAAGGTGACTGAATTGGGTCAATATGTCTTCCATAGCTATCCATATTTTGAGACTTGAATCTCGTGCTTCTAATCAAAGATGGATTTTAGAACTCGATTGGACCTCCTTATTATTGAATCACTAATGAATATCTTGTCCAAAACTTTCCAGGTTGCCTTCCCTGCCTTGGAACATTTACAGATTTGGAATACGCCTGGCATAACAGAGATTTGGGACAAGACACCAGTCCTGGAACCAGAGAAGGAAATTGAATCCTTCAGTAAACTTGCAACAATTAAGATCTCGTTTTGTGACCAGTTGGTGTATGTACTGCCTTCCTATATGCTTCCTCGTTTACAGAATTTGCAAGAACTCAAGATATGGCATTGTAAGGAGGTGGAGGTGATAGTCTCAAAGGAGCTGAAGGAGAAAGAAGCGACCGACAATGATACCATTGTGTTCTCTCAATTAAAGGCTGTGGAATTTGATGATTTACCTAAGCTGAAAAGTTTCAACACTGGAACGCAACTCTTCTTCTCCAACATTAAGGTACAAAAGTCCTTACCCTGTTTTGCTTGATCATGGTCCCTGAATACTACATAAAACCAGGCACACATTTATATCCTGTAGTTTAATTACTTGAAATCGGAAATGGTCTCGATTGAAAGTGAAACAAATAAGGTGTGTCAAAATATTCAATTCCAAGAGCTCCCGTTGTGCAAAAAAAATTAGAATTTCAAGAAAGAAAGGTGATTGAACTGAGTCAATATGTCTACCATATTTCTCCATATTTTGAAACTTGAATCTGGCGCTTCTAAGTGAAGATAGATTTTAGAGCTTGATTGGAACTTATTTTTATACAATTACTATTGAATGTGTTGTAAACAACTTTGCAGGTTGCTTTCCCTGCCTTGGAACATTTAACTATTACGAAGGTGCCTATGTTAAAAGAGATTTGGGACAAGCAGCCACTTTCAGAACCTGAAAAAAAGCCTAAATCCTTCTACAAACTTATGTCCATCCATGTTGAGGAATGTGACCAACTGGTGTATGTATTTCCATCCTATATGCTTCCTCAGTTACGAAATTTGCAAAAACTCGTGATAACACAGTGTAAGGAGATGGAGGAGATAATCTCAAACAAGCACAAGGATAAAGAAGCGACCAACAATAATATCATTCTATTCGCTGAGTTGAAGATAGTGATACTTCAGTTTTTGCCTAATCTCAAAAGGTTATGTTCCGAAACGCAACTCGGCTTCTCCAACAAGGTACCAAGTTCTTTACTCTTTCTTACCTTTTTAGGTTATTATGACTATGAAAATCACCTAGAAGCGAGTACATATGTATAATCCTCCAGTTTGATTTAAATAGGAAAAAGATTGAATCCGCGATTGAGAATCCCAAATTTAAGTGTAATTATGTTATCATGTAAATTTAACAAAAATATTAAACTATCTAAAAAAATTCACGAGTCAAGGAATCTATAGCCAAACAATTACATTGTGTCGACATTTCTATTTGATATTTACCACTACAAATTGAATAGTAGTCCTATGTATATGACATATCAATGCCACCATACGTATTAGTTAAACCAGAGCAATGTCAATAATTTAAACTCAAATAAAGTTTCCTGGAATAATTGTTGTTATTGGTGGCCTAGATCCGCTCAGGGGATGCCCAGAAGCCTGCAGGCTTGGGCGTGCAATTCTCGTGCTAGGAAAACCCAAAAAAAAAAAATCTGGTATTATAAAAATTTAATGAAGTTTCCAAAAAATGACGTGAAGTGTTAGCGCGGTTCTGCTATCATTTTTGTGCTTGGGCCCAGGGTGATTTTTGGGGGGAGAGAGAGAGATTATTGAAGAAGGAGACCAAACTGTGGGTGGATTGGGTTTCAGCTGTGGTGTTTGGATTTGTTATGGGCCTCGGTCTGGGCGTTTATGTGCAAAATTGGCCCAGTCATTCATATCGGATGGTGGCCTGATGGGTAACTTCAAGTTCTCAAAATTATTGAAGATGTACATAAAATGGATAAAGCACGCGAGGGTGACACATGACACCTTGAATATACTTTAAAACATGGAGCGATGTATGTGAAACCATGTGATTGATAAGTTAATTGTGTTTGGTTCAGAAAGTGGGCCCTGTTGACGCTGGAGTGTGGCTCCCATCCTCATAGTTTGCCATCACCTACATCACCGTACCAACTCCTAGGAAACTCCAGGAGCGATATTCTAGGCGCCCTTCTTTTCTGGTGTTGAAATTTATTCTCCTTTATCAATCTTCTAGGCTTTGTGTTTCGTTGCCCAGAGAGAAAGATTGGTGAGGTTGAAAAGAAACAATTCGTATCAGAGTCCGAGTGGTCAAAACACTAATCAATGCCTTTTTTTCTATTGACTGACCATACATTCACGCTGTTTGTTTCTGTCAATTTTCGAAATTGCTCGAAAAAGTGATCAGACCAGTCCAGCCGTTTGTCTCGATGAGGTCTTGGGTGAGAATAGAATGAGCGGGTGGGGGTAGTTTCGGGCGAATAAGAAGAGTATAAGAACAGAGAGCCGTGGATAGGTGATGATGATAGGTTTATTGTTACCAATGGGTGGATTGGGTTTCAGATGTGGTGGTGGGTGTTTTTGCTTGTGGGCCTTGGTCTGGGCATTTATCTGCTAATGGATGGTGGAGCTGTTATCCCCATTCCTCATCAGTTGGGTCCCGGTAGTGCCCATTTTCTTTCCAACATTTGGGTCCTGCAGTGCCTCATCAATGGTTGAGAATCTTGAGATATATTTGTTAATTAACTCTTGGGCAATGATATACTCTTGCCTGTAAAAATACATGCATCTGTGAGTCTAAACCATCGATTGTAGTATGGACGGTCGGATTGTGGGTACTACCCCAAATCCTAAAAAACGAGTGAGTCTAATCGCGCAACAATTGTCTAATTGGTCAAAAAAATTCATCACTACTTGAAAAAAAATGGGGGACACTGGGGAGTTATTTAATAGTTACCTCCAAGTTCTTAAGATTAGTCAAAATTGATATAAAATGACTCACACACCCAAATATAAAATAGACACCACACCAACCTTGAGTCCACGTAAACATGTTGGGCTATGTGAAACTGCGTGATTAGTAAGTCAAACCTGTTATTAGAAATGTTCTCCTATATAATTTTAACTGGCACGAACCCGTGCGATGCACGACTATGTGCACCTATGTATATTATCCTATAACTATAAATCCGTAAAATATGAAATTGAAGAAAACATAAATTGTATTTAAATTAAACCTAACGAAAATTGGAAACTGAAAGTTACGTTCAACCAAATCAAAAAAGGCCCATGAAGTATATGCCAAATTAATAGTCTTTCTCTCCTGTTTATGTTTTGCGCCTATCGTAGAACACACGACACTTTTATGCTATTTCGCTCATGTACCCGGGTTCGATCTAAGGGAGCCCACTTCCACACCAAAATTAATAGTCTTTCTCTCTTGTTTTTAACTTGTATTTTTCTGTAAATTTTATCTGTTGTAGCCGAAAGGAATGAACTCCACTGTGGATGACCTTTTGAAGTATAGACATTAGCAGTGATCCCATCCTATGCATCAAACTAAAATAAAAAAATTAAAAAAAAAAAGGGGGGGTGGTTTTGCTAGACATTGTGTTTATATTTAACACGATGGTTAAATTATAGACTGAATTACTGTAATGGAAGACGAACCATAAAAGTTTGTTTTAATATCAAATTCCTTCCTAATTGAATCCGTGATAGACTTTTTGTTTACTTACAATACCACCGACTCTGCTATGTCATTTTAATTGCAAGAAACGTCGGCGTATTTCCCCATCTGGCAAGTGAATTGCGCTGGGTGTATATAGTGGGCCCATCCTTTCAATGCTTGTGTTTCCCTTCCACCATAGGATTGACAAATTGGTGATTGGGGTGAGGAGGAGAGAGAGTGATTCAAGGGCAGAGATTAAGTTGGGACAGGGGTCAAAATAAGAGGGTGTGGGACGGGGATAGAGGATCCCAAGCCGTATTTGTCCATGGGACCCCGTAGGCTCATGGCTTCCTCTTGCTAGTAAAAGTACTTCCTCCATTCCTAAATAAGTGTAGAGTTTTTCATTTTGAGTTCTCTTAATAAGTGCATATTTTGAAAAATTAATGGGTAAAGTTTGTATAATTATTATTTTGCGTTTAGAAAAGTTAATGTGTAAATAGTTATTCGGTAAAATTAAAAGTGAAGGATAATTTTGAAAAGTGAAAATAACAGTTGATATGAGAGGTATAAACTAAAGGTAAAAATTGATCTGAAAGGTGTATGTTTCTATAATAAGTTTAATTTACGATGCACACATTTTAAAAGGCACAAATGGAGTGCTATATATATGTCCATTATCCTGTATTCGCATTGGATGAACATGCCTCAATAGTTGTTACTTAGCATATATATGATA